>NW_020717168.1:69607-82399 GCF_900518725.1 Notechis scutatus | reverse complement strand
AATAATAATAATAATAATAATAATAATAATAATAATAATAATAATAACAATATAGGAACAACAACAACAACAACAATATAGGAAATTCTCTAAATGCTCTGAGGGTCATTTGGAAAAATCCTTTCTTAGTGAGCCCCTAGAAGCCCAGAGGAACCTACAGGTCCAATTTCAAGTTTGTAGACTTGACGGTTCTGGAGATTTTGCGATGATGCTTGAGGGATAATTTCACTTTTATGTATGTATAGATTTCTTTCTTTCTTTCTCACAGGACTAACGTGACACTGTTGTGTGTTTTGCCAGGTGTTCCCCCCTTTCAGGCTGTTCCCTGAAAAAATGACCCTCATCCCACGCAACATGTTGCAGGTGAGACCAGGATCCCCAAGCAGACAACGCCACTTTATGGGGTCGCGGCTTCTCTTCGAAGATTGTGTTGTCACCTGCCAGATGAAGTCAGCTCACCCGAGCGGAGAATAGGGGCTGACTTTTGGGGGCGTCTAAAGCAGAAACCCCCCTCCCCCTCCATGCAACGGTCTTCCTGACCCCCAGAATGCTTTGCCTCCCACCGCAGGTGATGTCGGAAGGGGGACCCCAGCCTCAGTCCCTGATCCACTTTTCCATCAGCAACCGAAGCGTGGCCGAGGTGAACGGGCTGGGGCAGGTCAGCGCCAAGGCCGTGGGCACAGCCTTTATCCTGGGCACCATCCGGGCCGTCAACGAAGACACGGGAAAAGTCATTGTCTTCTCCCAGGTACACGTTTCCAGGGCGGGCTGGCAGATGCTCCCCTCACCTGGGACCCCCTCTTATTTTACCCCTTCCGGGCCTCCCGAGACAGTAACAATCACACACTGTTGTGATTTTTGTTTTTATTTCAGTGGCCGTGAAGTATATGCGTTCACGGCCCCTGATGGGTCCCAAACAAGTTTATGCTTAGTTCATACCCCCCCTTCCTCCCTCCACCAGGATCAAGTTGAGCTGGAAGTGGTTCAGCTGCGGATGATTCGAATCCATGCCCCGGCCACCCGACTCGTCACCGGCACCCAGGTGGGTCCCCCGAGCCCACCCCGTTGTGTCTCACGCCCCGTCCCTGAAAATCTGTGGGTGCCCCCTATACATAGATATCTCTATCTCTATATCTATCTAATCCAGAGGTCTCCAAACGTGGCAACTTGTGGACTTCAACTCCCAGAAGTCTTAAAGTTTGCCAAGTTTGGGGACCCTTGATCTATCGATCTACCTGTCTACCTACCTACCTACCTACCCACCCACCCACTTACCTACCTATCTACCTACTTACCTACCTATACATACATACATATACGTGCATACACATACGTATAGATATACGTATATAAATCAGAGACCATTTAGAATAAAAAACAGAAAAAAACAGTCTTTAGAGTTAACAAGGTTGATACTATATACTTAGCAGAGTTGGACTAGAAGACCTCCAAGGTCCCTTCCAACTTTGTTATTCTGCTATTCTTTTTCCTTCCTTCCTTCCTTCCTTCCTTCCTTCCTTCCTTCCTTCCTTCTTTCCTTCCTTCCAGCCACCTGTTTGGAACGGCATAGTGTCTCCTGCTTCAGTAGGGGATGGGGGTTGGACTAGAAGACCTCCTGGGGTCCCTCCCAACTCGGTTGCCCTGTTCTCTCTTCTTTCCAGATGCCCGTCTACGTCGTGGGCCTGACCAGCAGCCTGACTCCCTTCTCCTTTGGGAACTCTCGCCCACCCCTCACCTTCCACTGGGCAGTGAGCAAGCGAGACATCTTGGACCTTCTCCCCAGGCACTCGGAGGTGTGAAGGACCCTCCCTCCCTGCTTGCAAACCCTCTGGCCCCATTTTAGCCCCCCCTGCCCCCCCCCAAAAAAGGGCTCTCCTGCCGTGTTTCTCAACCTGGGCGGTGAACTTCAACTAGCTGAGGGATTCTGAGACTCAGAATATCAATATAAACATATTTATTTATATTTAAATAGATTTATCCCACGTGCAGGGACACTACTCCGTCCCTGACTTAACATTATCACTCATGATATGGTGGTTAGGAAATTATTATTATTAAACTAGAATCTGATATTTATCTAGTGATTCTATTATGATGTTTTGATTATGGTTAAATTGAGGGGAATAAATTGAGGGGTGTATAAGATAAAAGGGTGGTACGCTCCAATTTGATACTTAAAGGGGGAATTTTGGGGGAATTATTAGATTTAAGATGGAATTTGTTGAATAAGGAAATAAAGCTATGTGGCAAAAATTGCAAATGTGACAGATCAAAGTATAAAGGTATAATGAATTTAGAATTAAAAAAAATAAGAATGTTAGACTGTAGAATAAGATTTGAGAACATTTAGAGAAAAAGGAATTAAGATAAGATATAAATTGAAAATAATAGTGTCCCCTTTGGCGACTTTCTGGCTTTGCAAATAAATGGGGAGGCCAGATTCACTTAACGACCGCGTGACTAACCCACTGCGGTGATTCCTTTAGCTGCTGTTTTTAAAGTGGGGCCTGTACGCGCTTGAGAAATGCCTCGCTTAGCGACCGGAATGGCGTTCGTAAGTCGAGGACCACCTTCAATATACCGCCCACCTCACCTCACCACCAAGGGACTTTTCCCCCACCAGATTTCGCTGGCCCTTCCTCCGGAGAGCAACTTCGCCATGGCGGTCCAGACCCGTGCCGCGGGCAGGACCAGCCTCAGGGTGGCGGTGAGGACTTCGGACGCCGAAGCCGGACAGTTCGAAGGCAACGTCACCGAACTCTCGGACGAGGTGCAGATCCTGGTAAGGAATCATGAGAACAACCGACGGGCGCTTCCGCTTGGTCTTCCTTCCTCCGTCTGTGGCTGTTCCCAAGGAATCCTAGAAGGGACCCTGGAAGTCATCTAGTCCAACCCTCTTCCCTTGGCAAGAATCCTGATGCCATCTAGTTCGGAGAGCCGGCCAATCCCGCCTCTGACTGGCCCCGCCAACCCCCATCTCTTCTGTGCCTCCCATGGAGTCCCAGCTGATTGGCTGGGACTCTCCTTTGGTTGCCCAGCCCAGGAGAACGGAGCTGGAAAGCAGGTTTAGTGGGCTGGGGAGGGAAGGGGGATTTAGCAGTATACTCTTCCCGCCCTGCCACGCCCCACCAAGCCATCGAGCCTCACTCACCACACCACGCCCACCGAGCCACGCCCACAGCAGATCGCCTGGGTCTCCTTTGGTTGCCCTGCGCAGGAGAACGGAGCTGGAAAGCAGGTTAGTGGGATGGGGAGGGAAGGGGGATTGTTCAGTATCCTTCCCCTGCTATGCCCACCAAGCCCACGCCCACCAAGTCACACCATGCCCACCAAGCCACGCCACGCCCCACCAAGCCCACAGAACCGGTAGCAAAAAAAAAAAAAATTGAATCCCACCACTGCTTCCTTTCTTACAGGTGTTCGACAAACTTCAGCTCTTCTCTCCGGAGTGCCCCGTGGAGCAGATCCTGATGTCCATGAATTCGCAGCTCAAGTTACTTACAAACAGGTGCCCAGCGATGGTCCTCAGGGAGGGGTCATATTTCTCCGCAGAGGTGATGGGAAACCAGGTGCCCTGCGGACAAAAACTCTGGCCTTCAAAAAGATATGTCTGTGGAGATTCTCAGGTCCTGGTTGTCTCCCAAAGGTGATTTTGGTTGTTTTTTTCCCCCCCCAAAGAGGCCACTGGACTTTTCTGTTTTTTTTCTTCTGAAGACGTTTCGCTTCTTCATCCAAGAAGCTTCTTCAGCTCTTTCATCACTGCTCTTTCAAACCCCTTTCCCCCCCCCCCCCCCCCCCGTCCCTTTCTGTTGGCAACCCCTATAAAAGACCCTAGCAATATTCTACACGGACACCTTTCCTTACCCAAAGGGGCGCTTCGTCCTCTTCCCCCTTCCTCTCTTTAGGGACGGGGCCGCCTTTGTCAGCACCCAGATCCTGCAGTGCTTCCCGAATTCCTCGGTCATCGAAGAGGACGGGCATGGCCTCTTGAAGGCCGGGGCCGTCACGGGGACAGCGGTCCTGGAGGTGACCTCCCTGGAGCTCTTTGGCGCCAACCAGACGGTCATCACGGGCGTGCGGGTAAGGGGGTTGGGGTGGGAGGTCTACGGAAGAGCCCTGCCTCGTCCCACAGGGAGCTGAGAGGACCCCCTCCTGCCCCCCCGTTTTCTACCCAGGTGGCCCCAGTCTCTTACCTGGAGTTCAGCAGCACCCCAAAACTCTACACTGCCACCCGGGCACCTCTGCCGGCGTTTCCCTTGGGCATGGCTTTGACGCTGACCGTCCGGTTCTTCGACAGCGCCGGGGTCCGGTTCCATGCCCAGAACAACCAGCTGCACCTGGCCTTGAACAGGTATAAAACTCCCCCTGGGAACGTTGGGCTGCAGCAAACCTCCATTCCCATCAGTAACTCCAATGTATCTCGAAAGTTACCTTGATTAGGATAGTAAACCGGCACCTCTGTGAAAACCCAAATTTAAAAGTTTTTTTCCGGCTTTCCACAACCTCTCAAACTACAAATCCATCCCCCGCTTGGCCGCCATCACATCACATGACCCAATCCCATTCCATCCAAAAAGCAAGATCCTTATTTCATCCCTGCGCCACGCTCAATGACCTCGAACTTGTTAAGCCTGGATTCCCCAACGGGTGTTAAGGAAAACAAACTAAACAGAACGTGCAGCGAAGTCAGATAGGAAGACAGGTAAATGTGTGAGATAAGTTTTCTAGTTAACACGCAGTAAAAATACAGATACGCTTGTGCTATCAAAAATATAGTTTATTCCATTTAAGAATTATAGCATAGTCATAATAAACAGTCCAGTAGTCATATATCATATCAGTCCAATCTTGTCGGGGATACTCTATTTGCAAAGTCCGTGTCGAATAGCCAGTGTCAGTACACATATAATAAATCTGTCCAAAACTTATCTTCTCTCCGTTGAGAAATATCTTCAAAGTAATCCAACACTTCTTCTCCTCCCCGATCCAGCAAGAACGCAGTCTTCAATAAGCCAGCCAGTAAGAGCCAGAGAGTGCCTTGCTGCTTATATAGTACTTTTACAGCTGCACCCTTAATTACATTCCTTTAGCTTAAAGTCACATACACTTTATCTGACAAACCGTGATTCATCATTTTATTATCTTTACCCAAACCAGTTAGGGTAAAACAATGTTTAAAAAAAGAATTTTATTTTGTCTACTTAGAGCTGCTTCGTTGAAATCATCCCGCCTTCCGCTCTCCCAGGCTATGTGGCAGCGTGGAAGACTGGCTCTTCACCAAAGCTGACCCGTGGTTCATTTCTCTCCCCCCTGCTTCGTGTGTAGGGACGACCTCTTGCTGATCCGGCCCAGCAACCAGAATTACACCTACACCGCCCAAGCTGTGAACCAAGGCGTGACCCTGGTGGGTGTTTGGGATGAGAGACACCCGGGCATGGCCGACTACATTTCTGTCCCCGTGGAACACGCCATCGGGCCCGATCTCTCCGCCCCGCTGGCCGTGGGAGACGTGGTCTGCTTCAGCACACCCTTAGTTAACCAGGAAGGTCAGTGGAACAGCCGTGGGGTCTCCCCTGGGTGTGTGTGTGTGTCTGTCAACTCATAAAACATTTTGTATACACGTTTTATAGTTGACAACAGAAAGAAGTGGGGAAGGGAAGTTTCAAAGAGCAGGCGGCAGTGTGGAATCGAAAGTACATTCCATTCATATTTTCTTCAAAGACCGATTAGATGACTGAAGCTTCTGCCATAATTGGAGAGCATGATTGATGACTCTTGGCTATGGACGTTTTTCATTGGACGATACACCCAGAGGGGTGGGGGTGGGGAAAAAGCAGGATCAAGAGTGACAGTGAATTACTTATCTCAGAGTTGGCTATGCCCAGGTTAGTGCCGGACGTAGAATGGTAGCTTCAGATAAATCATCTTTAGTTTTGGGAGCGCGGCTCGAGGCTCATGATTTAATCGGAGTAACTGCCGTGATCCTGACTGAATCCCCTCTTAGAGGAGAAAGAAGAGGACGTCAGCAAGGATGAGACAATCCTCACTCTCCAAGAAGAACCCCTGCCTCCTTACTCCCAGTTGCGTTACAGAGGCAGTCCTTGAGTGGTGCGGGGGCCTAAAGGTGGAGTTCTCGCCTCACAATCAGGAGCTGTGAGTTCGGTTCTAGACAGAGGCAGATCTTTCTCTCTCCGGGCACAACGAGAACATTATCTGCTTGAAATGTAACTCCGCACTGGCAACAAGGAAAGGCCTCCGGCCAGTAAAACACTCAGCCCCTGATTCCACCACCCAAGGGATTTATGGGGCCGTGTTTATTAAGCGCTAAGAAATGTAAATGAATAGAAAATTGATAAAATTTATAAAAAGAGAAAAGGACTTTTTCTTTTTAGGAGAACCTGGCACTTGGCAGGTCAGCCCTGGCGACGTGCTGGAGATGGACGTCGTGAGCGGAGCGACCTTCGCAAAACACCCGGGAAAAGCCACCGTCTTCCACGAAATCCCGGGGATAGTGAAAACGTACCGAGAGGTAGAAGCGTCGTGTGTGTGTTTGCAACGTAATATGAATTAAGACCTCATTTTATAGATGCCGATTTAACAGAGTTGGAAGGGGCCTTGGAGATCATCTAGTCCAACCCCAGCCCAAGCAGGGGACCTTTACCTCATTTCTGACGGGTGGCAGTCCCGTCTTCCTCTGGAAAGCTTCCAGGGATGAAGCTCACAAAACTTCTGAAGGCAACTGAGATAATTGCTCTCACCGTCTGAAAATTTCCTCCTTAAATTTTGTTTTTTCTCATTTTAATAGTATTTCTGAGTTCGGAAACAAGCTTCTGGAGACCAGTTCATTGTATTATTTTCTTTAAAAAAAACATTTCTTCCCCGTCTTCTTCTCTCCTCTGTCCTTCCCCAGGTTGTCGTTCATGGCCCGCCGAGACTCCGCCTTCAACTTGGGCCCAAAAACTTCCTCACCAACGCTGCCAACGCCTCCGAATTCCGGGTTTTCATCTCCACAAGCGGCCCAGCCACTCTTCAAGGTAGAAGACGCGGCAGGGTTGGGCTTCCAAAAAAATGTTAGCAAGCAGTTCTCTGCCCGGTGGATGGGTGGGCGTGGCCTAGTCAGCCTCCTGCACCACGGCGGGGGGGGGGGGGGTGTCTCACTCTCCCCGGGCTCCTGAGGCTTCCCTGGAAAGACAGAAGCGAAATATGAAGTAATTGGGGGGTTCATGTTGTGTCTGGATTTAGATGATAGATAGATAGATAGATGGATGATAGGGGTAGGTAGGTAGATGAGAGATAGATAGATAGATAGATAGATAGATAGATAGATAGATAGATAGATAGATAGATAGATAGATACACGATAGATAGATAGATAGATAGATAGATAGATAGATAGATAGATAGATACAAGATAGATAGATAGATAGATAGATAGATAGATAGATACAAGATAGATAGATAGATAGATAGATACACGATAGATAGATAGATAGATAGATAGATAGATACACGATAGATAGATAGATAGATAGATAGATAGATAGATAGATAGATAGATACCCCTAAATTCACACACATCCTCTTGTCTTGTTTTAGGTCCTTGTGGCTCTGAGCAAATTGAGGCCATCACCGACCTGCTTTCTCCAGAATCCCAGCTGATCTGCCAGCTGGATTTCAACCCCAGCATCCTGGATATTCCAGCCAGCAAAATATTTCACATCCAGCCGGCATTTTACCCAGATAAAGGTAGGCCGGAAGAGAACCCAGTTTCATCCTTGCTTCCCAGGTGGGGGGGTGGGGGGGGGGGGGGGCGATGCCTTCCACGTGGGGCCGACTTCAACTCCAGGGACCAGGGATGGGCGGGAGCTTTTGAGGACGTAGAGCAGGGGTCCCCAAACTTGGCAAACTTTTAAGACTTGTGGACTTCAGCCCACCAGCTGCCCAGCTTCCTGATTCCGAGGAGGCTCACCCCCCGTGAAACTCCATTTCCGGGGTCTCTTTCCGGCCAAGCCTGGTGGAATCCAGGCGTTTCCGAAAGGCGCGTTTGAAAAGCGTCTCTTTCCTTTTCCGGCTGCCCCCTCCAGGGCTCTACGCTTGCCTGGTGACGGTGAAAGGCCACCCCGAGGAGGACCTGCTGGCCCTCAGCACGGCCGAGGGCTTCGTGGACGTCTCCGCCGCTCTCCGCAGCGAGCGAAGCCCAGAAACCCGAAACCGGGTCACGGTTCCGTTTTGGCCCGCCTTCTTCCTCAACCAGAGCGAGATTGTCCTGAGCAGCTCACAGACGACCAGTGAAATCTTGGTGTTGGGGGCCAGGAGGGTGACGGAAGCCATCGAGGTAAAGTTGCCAAGTCACACACACACACACACACACACACAAGAAATTTAAATGTCTAAATTTAAATGGGTCTCAGTGGAAGAGCCAGGTGGTTTCCAGGTGGATCTGCACCTCCAGGAGCCAGCTAGACCTGGAGGACAGGAGACAGGTGTGAGTCTGTAGGTGCAAAGGGGTGACCCTACGCAAAGTGAGATGCCGGAATCTTCCACGCGTCGGAAGAATTATCTTTCTGGGTTCGGTTCCAAGTGGGGAAGAAAGACGCTGGAAAAACATGGGAGGCTGTTTGAAAAAATGGTTTAATGGTGGACAGGATCTTGGTTGAGCCTTTGCTGGAGGATGATGTCATGAAAAGGGCTTTTTTGTGCGATTCCTATTATTATAGCCTCTACCTGGAGTAAATCTTTGTTATGTAGAATAGGCTGTCCCAGGCCAGAGTAATGGCCCATTAGCCAAGGTGGAGGAGGGCTGAGTTTCTACTTCTCTCTTTAGGGGAAATATTTCTGCCTTTTTAAATATTTCCTAGGATATTTCATTTTTTCTAGGAGAGGGGTGGGTGCTCACTTCCTACATCTTAAAAAGTGGACAAGGTTGAGAAACCCTGAGCTAAATTGGTCGCCTTCTGAGGTCCACAGACCTGAAGGTTCAAGGGCCCAGTTTTGATGGGCTTCTCCTCTCTTAAAGGTTGTTTATTTTCTGGAACTTTCTCCCCCTCTCACCCCCCCCCACACCCCCCCCCCCCCCCTCAGGAGCTGTTTTTTTTCCCCCCTCCCCTCCCGCCCTGCCAAGGCTCATCCCACGTCTCCTGTGGTCCAAGTGGACGCCCCCCTCCTCCTCCCGGACATGCCCGGGCTTGTCCTCTTCGCCGTCCGTGTGGTCAACCTCACCTCCCTCCACCGGAGGGCAGCACCGGTCTTCGTCAACCTCTCCTGCAGCCTCACCGGCCAGCGGGCGGCTGTCCTGGTGCGGCCGGAGCAGGAGCAACCTCTCGGCTTTGGTGAGCGCGAAGGGAAAACCGACGGTTGGCAGAGAGCTGGCGTGGTTCTTGGGGGGGGGGTGGCCCCGAGAAGGCCACCACCCAACCATCTTGGTCTTTGCCTTCACACGCCTAGATCTCTGCGCCGAGGCCAGCCTCGTCCGGCAGCTGGTGGGCTCCTACCAGGTCCTCCTCTTCACCGTCTTCGCCGTCCTGGCGTCCACCATGGTCATCTTCCTCAGTGAGTCCCAGCACGTTTGAGCCGGACTCGGGCTCCCCTTAAGCCGCTGGATGGGGGGCGCTAGGTTCAAAGTCTACCCCAAGTTTTGTAGAATTGCAGAGCCGGAAGGGACCTGGGAGGTCTTCTAGCCCAACCCACTGCTGAAGCAGGAGGAGGCCCCTAGAGAGTTTCAGACGAACTTCTTAAAAACCTCCAGGGTTGGTGTTCAATCAGAGGGAACTCACAACAACAAATCGAGCCCAAAATGTATGTCGCTACGTGAGACATTTTGTCAAGAGTAGCTTGGCCCCGTTTTTGCGGCCTTTCTTGACATGTCTGCTAAGTGAATCCCTGCAGTTGTTCAGTCAGTCACGCGGTTGTGAAGCGAAATCGGCCTTTTTCCCCCGATTGGCTTTGCTTGTCAGGTGGTCGCAAAAGGGGGACACTTCAACCGTCATACATACGAGTCGGTTGCCAAATGGCCCGAATTTTGCTCACAACACGACCCTCCGGAGAGGTCTCAACGGGTCGTGTGAAAAACAGCCCCCCCTTTTTTTCCAACTTCCAACGGTCACTAACCAAGCCATTGTAAGTCAAGGACTACCTATATTCCCCACCCCCCAAGCCGGTTCAAGCCTGGATCCAACCCGCTTTCTCTCCTCTCCCCGCAGTTTACAATGCCTTCCTGAACAGGGTCCAGACCGTCCCAGTGGTCTACATCCCGTCGGCCTCAACGCAGGACGGTGAGTCTCCACAACCAGCCTGGTCCAGAATGCAACCCCAATTCTCCTTTTTGGGGGTGTGTGTGTGTTTTGAAAAGCCAGCAGGCGGCAGGATCCTCGAGTCCTGAAAATTCACCCCTTTCAGCTTTCCTAAAAAAACCTTTCCAACGGGAAGCCAGGGGGTCCGATTCAGTGCTTACCCCAGGGGTCCCCAAACTTGGCAACTTTTAAGACCAGTGGACTTCAGAATTCCTCAGCCAGCATATTTCTGGGAGTTGAAGTCCACAAGTCTTAAAGGTTTGCCAAGTTTTGGCTCACCCGGTTTCCTTTTGGCAGAAGAGGAGAAATAAGGGGTGAGGGTTTTTTGGGGGGGAGGGGGTCATTTCTCAAGCCCCTCTCCCCCTTTCTCTATTCTAGGCTACCTGTACCCTCCTCTGAGCGCTCAGCACCAGCCTTCCAGCCTCAGGAACAGGACCCAGGCCTGGCTGTGGAGCGTGCGAAGATGACTTTCGAGAAGAAGGCGGGCGAGAGTAAAACCCGTGAACCTTTTTTGTTTTTAACGTGACCAGTGTCGTCCTTACAGGGGGAGGCCACGCCGCTCGCCTCCACCACGGTACAGAACCATTAACCCCCAGGTGTGAAAACCTCCCTTTTAACCCAGATTCCCAATAGGGCCAAATTGAATCCCGCAGAGAGAAACGGGGGGCAGGTGGAGACCACAACAACTCAACCCGCAAAAAAAAATGAAACCAAAAATTGTCTTTATATCCAAACTTTATTGAATGAAATGGGTAAGGCTACAAGGACAGCGCCAGAGCCACAAGGGGAAGAGTGGTTTTTTTTTCCTCCACCCTTATCCCATAGCCGCCGCTGGTAGCAACTCAAGCCCTCAAAAATAACTCTACACATTTCCCCCAACTCCATTGCATAATATACTCTGACATCGTTGCCCCAGAGAAACTGAGGGTCGCAGCCGTCAACTGTTCCCATGTTCCCCACCCATCCCGTGCCAAAATGTCCACTGTTTAATGTTGCTTTCGCCGGAAAGAGCATCCTGCAAGGAGAACAAACAAACAAAAAATGCAAAAACGAGCTGTTACTGTCTGCACTTATAACCATAATTGCCATGTTTGCTTTGTTTTGTTTTTTCTGGGGAGAAAACGTTTTTGGATCCATCTCTTATGACCCCATCTATACAAAATCAGCCTGCTGAGTCAGAGTTTTGCAGTGGGAGGAAGCGGCTTTCAAACATTGCTCTGCATTTAATGTTGTTGAAACACACACACTTCCCTCCCCACCCCCTAAAAAAATCCCCTAAAGATTGAAAGACGACACCCCTAAAACTCTCAACCTGCTGCCTGGCTACAATTCCATGTTTTTCCTCAGTTCTGACACCAGAGACACACCTGGGGGGGGGGGAATGATTCCCGCTTACCTTCTGTCAACCTTGCCTTTCCACCAGTGGGCTGGCACAACACGGTCGAGCAGCCGACGCACAACACAACCGTCTGGGCGTGACTGAAAACCGTGGTGATTTTGTAGCAACCTGGAGCAGAAAAGGCAAAGCAAATATTTAGTGTGTTAAGAACATGAAGGGTTTTTTTTTGTGTGTGTTTTTTTTTTTTGCTGTCGCAGCCAACAAATCCTCAGGTTTCCTCTCCTTCTTCTGCACCACCTCTGAGAACAAAATAGGTTTGAACTACTCCAGGGTGCTACTGCATGCTCCCGCAACACGCAAGAGGCCGTGTCACGAGTCATATTGACAACTGAGGATTTCCCACGGCTCCAGTTAAGCGTGTGGGTCAGTTCAGCGGGGCCAGATTCTCACGTGCAACCTGGGAAACGGGGAAGGGGTCAGTCTGGATGCCTCCCTTGCCCTGCATTGCCCTTGTTGATGCAACAGCTGTTGCAAACAACCCGCTGCAGCAACAGGAATATATTTCATTGGTTTTTCTGCAGCCCATCAGCTCTTGAGGTGGTTGCGCTCAGCTCTTTGGGACCACCTGCACAAAGACACCCCCACGATCTCAACCGGCAGCTCCAGCCACCAGATTTATTGCGGAGGGTATTAAGGCATATATTTAGCATCTGTCCCAGGGCTGGACTAGATGACTGCCAAGGCCCCCTTCCGACTCTGTTCTTCAGTCTTTCTAAGCAAAGGGATGGACTGGGTGACCTCGGGGATTCCTTTCCCACCCTGTTATTCGAAGCGGAGGGTGGACTAGATAATCTCCAAGGCCTCTTCCAAACCCCGTCTTCTGAGCTGGGGGGCTCGGCTGGATGACCTCCTTGACGCCTTGCAAGTCTTGTTATTCTGTCTGCTGGGCAAGGGGGAGGACGAGGTCCCTTCCAACCTCTTGTCTTCTGAGCAGGGGACTCGGCTAGATGCCCTCGGGAGTCCCTTTCAACTCAAGTTATCCCGTCTTTTGAGCAGGGGGCTCAACTGGATGATCCTCAAGGTCCCTTCCCAACTCTGGCTATTCCATCTGAGGGGAGGGGGCTCGGCTAGATGACCTCGACCTCTTTGCAACTGTAGTTATCC
>NW_020717168.1:29879-42327 GCF_900518725.1 Notechis scutatus | reverse complement strand
TTATGGGAGATGAGCTGCGTAATTTGGAATTATTATTATTTTTTGTATCCCTGGTTCGTGTACTTAGCCTCACAGAGTTTTTAATTCAAATTTAATATGGGATGTTGAATAAGCCAGGATTCATTTTAATTACTTTCTTTCTCTTTGTAGAAATGGAGATTGATTGATTGATTAGTTTTTCTCTCCTATCGTGGTTTAAGCTAGGGAAAAAAACTAACCCCGGGATACAAAAGGAGAGATGATAACCTTCCTTTCCAACAGAACAGAATATTATTTTAGATTTATTCCTGGGGTTTTTAATTCCACAGTCAGTTTGCGTGGTGTTTGCAGCCTAGAAAACGGAACCACAATTCCCATATTCCTTGCTGGATGTAAGTTAAAAGTCTACCTGCAGAACTCAGGTGACTTGGCTGTTGCTGGTAGTTTAACGGCACATGATCCATTCAGGGTTTGGCTTGTCCTTGAATCAGGGGTTATCATTGTTTGTTTTGTAGGAGGAAAATGAGGTGGTAAAACTGATAATTAAATTAATATTCCACTTATCGGAAAATCCCACCCTTTTCAATTTCTCCTGAAGTTTCCCAAGGTGGGTCTGAATAATCCAAATTTAGTGAATTTTCAAGATCTGGTTCTCAAAAGATGTTATTTACAAAAAAAAATCAAAAAATAAACCCACATTGATTTATTTTTATTTATAAAAACATTAACCTCCCATATTTACCATAGGCTAACTCTGAGTGGTTTATAGTTACATCTGTTAAAACATAAGTTAAAAACAAACATTACAATGTAATGATTGGCAGTGTTTTAATCAGGGCTGGGCTTTGATGTTTAGCTAAGAAATATATATATATTTATGTATCATTTATATTTATAAATTATAAACGCTATTTAAATGAACTGTGTTTAAACAAATTTGTTTCTAGCTTGGCTGGCTAGATTTTGGGGGAATATTTCAGTAGTTCAGCTCCTAAAAAGGCATTTAAAATAAAAAAATCAAAATTGAATAGGGAAGAAAGTCTTAGGGCAAAATCCAAAGATAAACTGACAGATATTGAATTGTTATGTCCCACCTTCTAAAAATAAACAGTTAAGGCTGAAAGCAGCAGTCCTTGTAAAGAAAGGCAGCAAACAGGAAAATGTTCACAGATAGCTCCAATAAGTAAAAGTTCCCACAAACTAAATCCAAGACTCAACAAGATTCTTCAGATCAAAATCCTTCACAAAATAATTCCAATAAGTAGAAGTTCCAACGAATTAAATCCAAATCCCAACAAGATATTTCAGATCAAAATCCTCCAGACTGTGCTTTTCAGTTCTCTCTTGCAAATAGACACTTTGTTCCGGACAAAGTGCAAAGTCATATCTCTCCCTTTATAGAGTAACTAATTAGTCTAATTGCTGGTCTGCCCTCCTACTGTATCCTCGTTGGTTCCTCCTTGTCAGGAGACGTCTTGTCCTGACATCTACCCAGCAATCATCCAAATTATCATCTTCTTCACCTGAAGATATCATCTGTTCCTCATTATCACCCGTTCCCGGCTGACCACCTAATTGAAGGGTGGAGGAGTTTGAAGGTTCAAGCCGACCTTGCAAATCAAATGCATTCATCTCCTCCTCATCGTTAGAACTTGCTGATTCATATAAGTCCTCCTCGCTGGAGCTGTCATTCAAAAAACCTGTAGCAGATGCCGGAATCACAACATTGAATTGTGAATTTCAACCCGTTAGCCCCAATATTGTGGGATTGATGGAGACTGGAATTTAAGCTGGAAAGGATGCTGAAAGGTATACTGCCTTGACCCATGGAAGCTCTTTTAAAAACCGGCCAGCAAAGCTAACAAAACTTTTATGAGCCTGTTTTCAATATATCTGCCTAATTTCCCCATTTTATGATTTCTTCTGCAAAAAACAAAACAAACCTCGGTTTAAAAAAAAAATGCAACTAAGGGGAAGTGACTTGAAACCTCGGTTTAAATTTAGTTCCCGCAACTTGGCAAAAATCCCACTAACTTGTTTTGTTCCTTTTTCTTCCTAGCGGTCTATCTTGGCAGCAAATTAAATCATTGAAATGTAATTTTTTTTTCTTTTTCTTTTAAAAAAAAAGAACTTCTCGGATCCCAGACCCGCCTGGGCCGTTTCCCAGAATCTCTGCAAACTTGTCCTAAAATCTTGTGTGTGTGTGTTTGTGTGTTTTCCCTTCTGTTTGACCCTGGGTGTAAATCAGGAGGGGTCGAAAATGGGTTTGGGAGGTTAACAGCTGCTTTTTCCCCTCTGCTTGGAAATGGCAAATTACTGGAATCAGTCACTGACTCACTCCTATATGGCGCTTCCTCTCCGGGTTGCTGGCTGACATTAAAAAAAAAAAATTATTACAGAGTAGTCCTTGACTTGCGACCCAAAATGAAGCCTCGGATTTTTTATGGCGAAGGGAGTTTTTGCCCCCATTTTACTGTTTTTCTTGCCTCCGTCGTTAAGTGGAACACTCCCAGTTGAGGTTGGGAAGTTCGTCCAGCTTCCCCGTTGCAACAGGGGATCTTACAAAACCGTCGTAAATATGCTGCAAGGGTCGTAAACGTGAAAAAATGGCCGTAATTCGAGGACTATCTGGATTGTCAAATCTTCAGACTGGGCGGGGGGAGGGGAAAAAAGCAAAATAATTTGGGAAGGAACACCTGGTAATTCCACGAACGGAATAACTGTAGGGTAGTTTAGCATTTATTTGGGAAAACTTGGGGGAAAATGCTTAATTTTGCTTTTCTTTTCTTTTCTTTTCTTATAGTACCAACTACATTTAACTTTGAATCATTTATGTATTTATTAATCCGATTCATATCCAAGCAGCTCTGGGCATCGACAAACAAACCAAGCCACTAATTGCATAATGATAATTTAATAATGGTGGTCTTACTTAGGATAGAATAGAATACTTAACAGGTAACAGGTAATCAGAGTTGGAAGGGACCTTGTAGGTCATCTAGTCCAACCCCATGCCCACGCAGGAGACCCTACACCGTTTCTGACTTCAGATGGGAGTCCGGAGTGTGATTGTGATAGTTGGAGCTTCAAAACTTTGACTTTTTTGAAAAGTTGGTCGTAACTTGGAATGGCCGCTAAGCGAAGACGCTGTAAAACGTTTCTCACCCCTCCCCCGTTTCTTCCTCCAGGTTGGCTTCGTGGTGTGACGGTCGGCACGCGTCGAAACCAACGGAGCATGGAGAGGGCGCCACGGTCTTAACACCGCGTGTGGGACCCGCTTGGCAAATTTGGGAGACCTGCCCTTCCCGCAAATTGAACAGTCTGTGGATTGGCGCATGTTCGGGATGGCTGGATCGTGGGACTCGGATACGAAAATGGACACCAAGCTGGTGTGGAACCCGTACGAGAGCACGACGCGCTCGGTGCAGGCCCTGGAGCTGAAGCTGGGGTCCCTGGTGCTGCTGTTGGTGGTGACGCTGCTTTGTGCGTTCATCCCGCTCTGGCTGTTCCGGAGGCCGGGCTCTGCCCTCAACAGTGGAAGCTTTGGTGCGTAAGTTTTTTGGGGGGTTTGCTGGGTCTCCAGGGGTCCAATCCATGCCTGGTGGAATCAGGGTTGAGTCGGAATTGAAATAAATGGAATGGAATCCAAATTGAATTTGAATCAGAACTGAATCTGAATTGAAACAGAATCAGAACTGAATCTGAATTGAAACAGAATCAGAACTGAATTTGAACTGAATCAGAACTGAATCTGAATTGAAACAGAATCAGAACTAAATCTGAACTGAATCAGAATCAGAACTGAATTAGAACTGAATCTGAATTGAATCAGAATCAGAACTGAATCAGAATTGAAACAGAATCAGAACTGAATCTGAACTGAATCTGAACTGAATCAGAATCAGAATCAGAACTGAATCTGAATTGAAACAGAATCAGAACTGAATTTGAACTGAATCAGAACTGAATCGAAACAGAATCAGAACTAAATCTGAACTGAAACAGAATCAGAACTGAATCTGAATTGAATCAGAATCAGAACTGAATCTGAACTGAACCAGAATCAGAACTGAATCTGAATTGAAATAGAATCAGAACTGAATCAGAAATGAATCTGAACTGAATCAGAATCAGAACTGAATCTGAACTGAATCAGAAATGAATCAGAATCAGAACTGAATCTGAATCAGAACTGAATCTGAATTGAATCAGAATCTGAACTGAATCAGAATTGAATCTGAATTGAATTTGAATCCGAACTGAATCTGAATTGAATCAGAATCCGAACTGAAACAGAATCAGAACTGAATCTCAATGAATCAGAACTATTCAGAATCAGAACTGAATCAGAATCTGAACGCCTTTTTAAAAAAAGAACACGTTTTGTTTTGAGTCCCTTCCCAGAGGGACCCAGTTAGAGGCTGTTTATCCCCCAGGTTGGGGGTGTGAAGGGGCTAGTGGTGAGTTGCTTCATCTGCTTTTATTTCAAAATCCTGCGTAAGTTTACCGTTTGAACATTTAATCTTTCCTTTGGCCTTGGGGAGAAGAGCAGCAATAGATAGGGGGGTGTTATTTGCAGTTTTCAGAAACTCTTGTTTTTAAGAAGAGCGTTTTTTAAAAAAAGGCATCACAAGCATAGGCCCTCGGTTAAAATTTGGGGTCAAATACTGACTGATCGAAACTGCCTGGTTTAGTTTTCAGCCACTCTCTCTTGCCTGCCTAAATAATAAAAAAACAGGAAGTTAAATATTTATTGGACATTCCTGATCTCAAGAAAAACTCCAGCAAAAACATGGTTTTCGCTTAAGGGGAGAGGCCAGCGATCAGGATGTGCGCTTTCCGATATAAATAATCTTTTCTTTTTTTCTTGGGGGAGAAAAAAAACAAAACGAAGGAACTCGTGTTTTGGGGGGAAAAAGAGGCAAAGAAGAGGAAAAAAGCAGCTGACAAGACTTTTTTCCTTTTTCTTTTTTAAAGGACATGCCAAAGAATGGCTGAAAACAACAAACCAGAAGCTGTGGAGAAAAGTTTTTTTTCTTTTCTTTAAATGTTCTATATTTGGATTTGGATAGAATCCAATCTGTAGTTTGGATATTTGGATATTGTTCCAACTACCAGCTGGATTTCTTGCTTTCTAGCTAATCTAAAAGCTTCCTTAGGACCGAAGCTTCTATTTTTTCAGTGCAGACTCAGGCAGCAGATGGCAGAAAGATAGATCTCTGAGTGAATCTGTGATTCTGCGAACGACTCAATCTGCCTGCCTGCTTTGCCTGGTTTTGGGTAAAAGTGGCTCTCTTTTTTAATAAAAAATTCAATATTTACATCAATATTTACAATATTTACATACATGCCATACCCACCCAGTTACATGACCACCAAGCCACACCCACAAATTAGGCCACGGCCACAGAACTGGTGGTTAAGAAATTTGAATCCCACCCCTTGCGGTTAATGCTAACCAAAGCTTTTTAATTTTTCCCCCCCTCTGCCCTCCGTTTTCTTCCAACAGGCCCTCAAAGGAAAACCCTGAGATTGGTCAGCTGTTTTGCTGGCGGCATTTTCCTGGGGACCTGTCTTCTCGACCTGCTTCCTACTTATCTAACCAGCATTAACGAAGCCCTGGATGATTTGCGAGTCACGGTGAGTGAGGCTGTGGAAGGGGGGCCACAATCCGTGGTGGGATTCAAGCAGGTGTAAACAACCGGTTTGGTAAGCGCGCGCAGCAGGTGGGCGGCACCAAACCATCGCCGGAACAACCCGTTCGCCCGAACCAACCAGTAGAATCCCACCTCGGCCACCATTGCAAATCCTCAATTCTAGGTTTTAATTCTCTCGAAAGGAAAAGTTGAGCGCATTTTTGGTTTTCGAGGGTATCGACGCCTCGTTTTGGGCTTGTGTGATTGCCGGGGGGGGGGGGGGGGGGGGCCCCTTGTCACCCAGTGTTTTATGTAAATGGGTGCTAATTAATCCCTTTGCAATTAGAAGACAAGATTTGCAGGGGATGTTTTAACAGAGAGGGAGGAGAAATCCGTTTTCCGGCAAGTCCGCGGGAGCAGCTTTCTCGTTCCTTCGGTGGCTTGACCAAACGCTGCCGATCCACAAATGAGTGTGTAGCTTCTCTGGTAGACTGCCTTTCCACATGCAGGTTCTCTTTTAGGAGTCCTGACTGCTTAAGGGAGAGCCTGCTTGGCTCAGCCCCTGGCTTCCGAGCGCTCCTTCCCGATCGTCGCATTTTTTTGACGGTCGGCTTGCTGTTCTTTTTTCCCGTGTGAGATTAGCCGTTCGCCGAATGAAGAACGGCGGAGAGAGATTTTAGGAGGGTCCTGTCTTAGCTGAGAAGGGGAAGTCGGAATCTGTCCCAGGGGCCTCCGATGATGGTCTCCTTCCCTCCCTCTCTTCCCCGGGACAGCTCCGTTTCCCCTTGCAGGAATTCATCCTGGCCATGGGCTTCTTCGTCGTTCTGGTGTTGGAACAGATCGTGTTGGCTTACAAGGACCCTTCGGGATCCCTGGAAGAGACCGAGGCCCTCTTGAGCAACGCTTCCCACTCGCATCCTTCCCTGCAGCAGGACCAGAGTTGGCCCGAGGGATCCCAGCGGCCCCTGGCTCGCGACCGCCTGGCCGCCGAGCGCACCCACGTCCACGTGGACTTCAACGCCCACTCGGCCATCCGCTTGGTGGTGCTTTTCCTGGCCCTCTCGCTCCACTCCATCTTCGAAGGGCTGGCCGTGGGGCTGCAGGAAGACGGCGCCCAGGCCTTGGAGATCTGCGTGGCTCTCCTCATCCACAAAGGAGCCATCGCCTTCAGCCTGAGCCTCAAGCTCCTGCAAGGGAGGCTGCGTCCCCGGGTCGTGGCCATCTGCCTGGTTCTCTTCTCCGCCATGTCTCCGTTCGGCATCGGGCTGGGCGTGTCCCTGACCGAGGTCCCCATGGCGGCTCTGTCCCGCCTCTCCCGCAGCGTCCTGGAAGGCTTGGCTACGGGAACCTTCGTCTACATCACGTTTTTGGAGATCCTGCCCCACGAACTCGGCTCTTCCGAGCAACGCATCCTGAAAGTCATCGTTCTGCTGCTCGGATTCGCCCTGGTCACCAGCGTTTTGTTCGTGAAGATCTGAGTCGGGTGTCGGGCGCGGGGCAGGGGGAGGAAAAAAAACAAAACAACAACCCAGCCCCCTCCTAGCGGACACACGCTTTGCAGGAAGCATCCTCCGTCCTGCCGCCGATTCCGCCTTACGGAGTTTGCCAAATGTTTTTCCTCGGTTTCCCGTTGCCCAAAACCGACTCCCGTCAATTCTGGCTATCTCCGTCTTAACGGGGCTGCCAACCCCCCCCTTCCCCCCCCTCCCCCCCCTCCTCCCCCCTTGAAAAACTCGGTCTGAGCTCCATTTGATATCCAGGCCCATCCGTCAAACCTTCTGCCAATCCACCCTGGAGGATCAGAACGAGGATTCCCACACGACGGAAGCTCCGTGGAAACTGGAAAATATTTCCTGCTGGGTCATTTCGGAGCTCTGCGGTGGGGTTAGGACTTCCGTTTATGTGGCAAACGGGACTGTTTGGGTTGGTTTAATAAACCAGGTTGGGGTGGGGAGGGTGGAAAGATATATTTTTGGTGCCAACCGTTCAACTTCGGAGCGAGAGAACCACAGTGCCTTCATTTTTTGTCTCCAGTGCCTTAAATGTTCGACCGACGTGGGAAAGCAAAAAGGGGGGCATTTTTTTTTTTTTTTTTTAGTTTAGCATCCTTTCCGCATCTTTGACAAGAGTTTGAGGCTGTCTCATCCCTGGGCAATCCAAGTTTGTTTGCTTCTCGACTCGGCCATCATCGTTAAAGCTGGCTTGCTCCGATGCTTTAGTTTTAATTAGTTTCCAAACGACGCTGGCTAAATACCGGGCCAATTTGAGCGCCACATGATGGCTTACGGAGGAACCTGGTTACGCAAAGCTGCAGTTGAACCGACATGGGCAGCTGAATAAGTCGCCAAAGGGCTAAGCTGGGCCAGGAGGCGCTGCCAATCCGTGGTCCTTGATGGATTTGGTCGCTCGGTCACGCAGCTTCAGAAACGAGGCTTAACCAGGTTACTAGGAAAAGTCCTGGATCGGGGTTAGTCTAACTGGTTGCACGGCTTATTGAGGCTTTTAACAAAGCTGTAAGGAATTTGGGAATCTTGGTTAGTAGACAGTGGCCCTTAAAATCTGGGCTCAAATTTTTCTGCGTTGAGTTAAATCCCAAAATTTGCGAAAAATGCAAAAGGACGCTGGCAAAAAATGCCTAGAAGCTTTTCCGTTTTAAAAGAAGGCCGCGAACGAATGCATTATTATTATTTTTGGGTGTGTGGAAAGCAGCTTGTAGAAAGCCTCTTCATCTCGTGCCTCAGGAACCGGGAAGGCGGGACGAAAGGAGCATGGGATGGTCACGTTTTCTGCATTTTATTGAATGGGGGGAATAAAATCTAGGAGTGAAGGCCGCAAAGAAATTTCCCGCGTTCCTTTTTACATTTTTTTTAAAGTTCTGAAAGTTTTCTTTTCTTTTCTTTTTTTTGTAGCACAGAACATTTTTTTTTAATCTAGCCCTCTGCCCAGGTGTGCTATTAAAAACGTTTCCTAATTGGGATTTTTTTTTTCCTAGAGGTCCCTGCATCACAACTTCCATCATTCCCAGCCCGCTGGGGAAGATGGGAGATAGAATCTGATGCATCTAGGGGGAAAAAACAACGGGGGCTGTTTTGTTTTATATCTATATATTTGCAAATTCTGCAGCGTTCCCAAGTTTGCAACGGGGAATGTGTTCCTGGCGGGTTGCGTGGAGAGGCGACAACTCTTTGCAAACGGGAATGAAGGTTGTGTGTATGTGCAGCATTTGAACTGACAAGCTGGGACTCAGTTTAGTTTTGAGCAATCTAATAAAAGCATTTTTTTAAATTTTTTTTTAACTCCACACAGTTCCTGTGCTGTGTTTATTCCTGTCGTGATTTGGGGTGGGTGGGAAACGGATCCTTGGTGGGTTCCCACCCACCCCCAGTGCTTTCCTTAACTTGGAGATCTGGGATCAAATGGGAACCCCAAGCGGATCCATCGCTTAGATGGTTAGCAAACTCGGGAAGTTCAAATTGCAGTTGTTAAAGTGAAAATGTTCAAGTGAAAGTTCAAATTGCAGTTAAAGTTAAATTTTTCAAGTTAAAGTTAAAATTTTCAAGTGAAAGTTCAAATTGCAGTTAAAGTTAAAATTTTCAAGTGAAAGTTCAAATTGCAGTTAAAGTTAAAATTTTCAAGTGAAAGTTCAAATTGCAGTTAAAGTTCAAATTGTTAAGTTAAAGTGAAAATTGCAGTTAAAGTTAAAATTGTTAAGTTAAAGTAAAAATTGCAGTTAAAGTTAAAATTCTTAAGTGAAAATTGCAGTTAAAGTTAAAATTGCTAAGTTAAAGTGAAAATTTCAGTTAAAATTGTTAAGTTAAAGTGAAAATTTCAGTTAAAGTTAAAATTCTTAAGTTAAAGTGAAAATTTCAGTTAAAGTTAAAATTGGTAAGTTAAAGTGAAAATTGCAGTTAAAGTGAAAATTCTTAAGTTAAAATTGCAATTTCCAGCACAGATGGTGAAATGGCGGTACAGGCAGTCCTTGACTTACGACAGTTTGCTTAGTGATCGTTCAAAGTTGCAACGGCCCTGGAAAAAAAGGGACTTAGGACCGTTTTTCACACTTAATGACCATTGCGGCATCCCCGCAGCTACGTGATGAAAATTCAAACATTTGGCAAACGACTCGTGTTCACGACGGTTGTGGCGTCCCCTGGGGAGGGGAGTTTTCACGTGATCCCCTTCTGCCGAGTGACGTCAAGGGGGAATCCGGATTCGCTTAACAACCGTGGGACTAGCATCACAGCTGCGGCGATTTGCTGTCGCAGAATGGGGCAAAGTGCACTTAACGACTGTTTCGCTTAGTAACAGATACGTTGGGCCTCTGTGGTGGTCATTAAGTTGAGGATTGCCTGTTGGGGGTTCTTTTGGCGGGAAGTGGATTGCTTCCAAGCCTCCCAAGTTTCTAGTCCTTAGGGGAGGGATATTTTATCTGGGCTGTGGAGGGATTCAGAGCAGTCGCCCCCTCCCCTCTCCCTTTTATTGTACATCATCATCTAATGACCCCATAATCCCTTGCTGGGTGGAGTCTGGGCAACTGAATGGAGCTGAGCCTTTTACTGGCCGGATGCCTTTCCTGTCACTAACACAGAGTTTTGTTCAGCAGATAATATTCTCATTGAGCCCAGAGAGAAAAATATTGGTCTACCTAGGATCGAACCCACAGCCTCCTGATTGTGAGGTGACTCTATTTCTAGGCCACCACACCACTCTCCTCTCCCTTTTATTGTGTGTGTGTTTGTGTGTGGTTTTTGTGTGTATGTGTACACACACACACATACCTCCTGTAAGTAAGACAATAGCTGCAGTTGTTGCCTGGCATCAAATCCCCTAAGGCTTTTATCGGCTGAATTAAAAATTGAGAATGGGCCTGATTTGATCACCCTCATCCGCTCTAAATCTTAATTAATGCACAGTGGAGTTGATGCAGGGTGCAATTTAGTGTGTGCTCTAATTGGCATTTTGTGTGTGTGTGTGTTGCGTAGCTCCAGCTTTCAAAGGTGCTGAATTTAATTGTAATTTAATGGTGGTTCCCCCCCCCCCTTAAAAATAATTCCATGCACGCTGCACCACATGCACCCTTAATGCGTCTTTTATTGCCGCAGGATTTAATTGTGCTTCTGTTAAGACTGCTGAGTGTGTGTGTGTGTGTGTGTGTGTGTTTGTTTAATGATTGCCTTGCTTCATTTGCAAAAATCTGGCCTGCCGGGACAGGCGGTAGCTTCGGGCTACGAAAAGAAACAACAACAAATGCTCCTACCTCAATTAATTAAAGTTTATTAGATTTATATAGGGCACTTCCTTTGAAGGAAGACTCCAACACACTGTGAACGTGTTAAAAGATTTTAGCTCCCTTTCTGTGAACGGTTCATCCTCGGCTTACGACCGCAATTGGGGTCGGGAAGGAGCAGAATTTCCGTCGCTAAGCAAGGTGGTTCTTTAAGTGAGCCGCCTCCTGATTTTGCCGCTGCTCCTTTCACCAAGGCGGTTAGACCATCACAAAAGAGACGCTGCAACCATTTGTAAACACACATGGCTTGTCAAATGCCCAAGTGGGAAAATGTTGTTGCAAGAGTTTGCAAAGGTTGCAATAGGACGACGGGGTTGTAAATCACTTTTGTTTTCAGACTTTGGTCGCTAAATGAAATGGTTACAAGTCAAGGACCCAAACTTTTTGCATCCGTTGAAAAAATGACGGGTTTGGTGAGTTTTTTTTTTTAAATCAATTGCCATTCAAATATTGTTAAAAATACAGCCACGTTTGCTGTCGGATTTATATATATATATATTATATATTATTATATATTATATATTATATATATAATGTATGTATTTTAATGCACGTTTAAATGCATTGCCTTATGTGGGGGGGCCATAATATAGGGAAAGTTAGTAAATAATCAATAGTAACTGAGAAATAACAAAGGTTATTTTCCTTTACACAAAATTATATTAAAGAGTGGGGACCTGGAGTAGTTTTCCTTTAGTGAAGATGAATGAAATTAAAGAAAATATATAAAAGAGGGAATGGAAAGCAAAATAGAAAGGAGGATTAAAGAAGGGTGAGGAATGGCATGGAGGTTGTAGGTCCCCAGGATAAGGTAGGCAGGTGGATGGATAGAGGTAGATAGGTGGTAGATTAAATTAGAGTTGGAAGGGACCTTGGAGGTCGTCTAGTCCAACCCCCTGCCCAAGCAGGAGAACCTACACCATTTCTGACAAATGGATTGAGGATGGATGGATAGATAGATGATAGGTTAGGTTAGATTAGATTAACAGAGTTGGAAGGGGTCTTAGAGGTCATCCAGTCGAACCGTGGACCGTGCCCCATTTCTGACAATTGGATAGATAGTAATAAATAGAAGAATTGAATCACTTTTAACAGAATAAAATTTTTTTTTAGATTGAACTGTAAATGGGGGTGGGGCCAGAATGCTGAACCCAAGCGCAAATAGCAAAATTGTCGATTTATTTATAAATCTATAGGTGGCAAAAGACAGCGGGGAAAGCACTCTGTGCATGCCCAGAGACACGGTTGGCCGGGCGTCTCGAGAGAAGCTCAGCGCGCGCGCGGTGCCCGCCGGGAAAGGGAGTCCCCGCGGGCCCTGGGGCCAGGGCATCCGCGTCGCGGAGGGGACGGGACTCCATCTCCCGGGGTGCCCCGCGCGTGAGGGGGGGGATGGCCTTCCGCCTCGGCCCGCGCCTGCGCGAGGCAGGCCGGGAGCGGGAGTCCCCGCGGGGAGGGGGCAGGTTTCCTCCCGGAGGGCTCCGAGAGGGCGGTGCACTCGCTTTCCCGGCGTGCCCCGCGCGGGCTTGCGCGCGAGGGGCGGGGCGCG
>NW_020717167.1:174269-186600 GCF_900518725.1 Notechis scutatus | reverse complement strand
AATAATAATAATAATAATAATAATAATAATAATAATAATAATAATAACAATAACAATAACAATAACAACAATAATCACGGTCAGCCAGATGTTCAGGCTGGGTTTGGCATTTTTGTCTACCTGTCTAGTCCTTTCCATTCCAAGGAGCTGGGATAGGAAGATCTGGATGTTTGATGGGGCTACAGATATCATGGCAGGATCTGGCATTTTTGCCCACTTATGATTAATTATTACTATTCTCTGACAAACGGGCATCGGTGGATCTATCTGAAGTTCAGGAATCTTAAATCTGGCTGCCTAGTGCCTTCATTTCTTTTTTTTTCTTTCAAGCCTGCAATCCTGCGCAGAAAATAGCCTTTTGATGTCAGGCTTCTTCAGACCCCCCCCCCCCAATTCAATTTTAAAACCTCCCTTTGCGCAAAGGCGCCTTCCTTAACTTTTACTTGGGGAGGGGGGAGGGGGGAAAAAGGGCGAGGCAAAGAGGCACGTGCCAATTTAAACACGCGCGTCCTAGACCCCCTCCCCAATAACTGAGCTTTCAAGTGAGGGCTAAACTCTAAGGAGAGAAAATAAACAAAACAAAATAAAAACACGCCAGAGCGAAATCCCTTTTAGAAATTCCCCATTATTCCCATTCCCCCCCCCCCCCCGCCTTCCACTTCTTTGAATAATCTATTTTTAAACAGCCGCTTTGGTTTCCAAAGAAGGGCGCTTTTAGGAGCAAATGGTGTAAGCCGCCTTGGGTCGTCCTGGGCGAATAGGTGGCAATATAAATGTTCTAAAATAAAATAAATAAAACGGGGGAAAAAGACGTAGATGTGGGGCAGATGAGGGTTGCACCAGGCTTGGGATCTAAAAAAAAATTACGTTTCCCCCATGACTGGACGTTTTGAAGATATCCTTGCCTGGAAACGCTTCTAAGGAGATGCCTACGGGGCTGCGTGTGTGTGTGTGTGTGTGTGTTTGGGGACGGGACGGGACGGGACGGGTTCAGCTTCGTTTCCTTTAGCTCCCTTTCTGCTTTCCCTCCCCAGACTCGGTGGATCCGGACAAGGAAAGTCCCGGGTGCAAGAGACGAAGGACCCGGACGAATTTCACGGGTTGGCAGCTGGAAGAGCTGGAGAAGGCCTTTAACGAAAGCCATTATCCCGACGTCTTTATGCGGGAAGCCCTCGCCTTGCGGCTGGATCGGGTGGAGGCGGGGGGGGGGGGGGGGGGGGGGGGGGGGGGGGTGCCGCTTGCCCCTTCCTCGCTGCCCAGGGCTGGGACCTAAGCAGGCCTGCCTCTCCTCCGTCTTGGGCCACAGCCGCCGAGTCAGGCCTTAGCCGAGGTGGAGAAGCTGCGGTCGCTCAGCCGTTTCTCCGGCTCCGCATTCCCTTCTCAAGGCCAGCGCAATTGCGCTGTCCGCGCTTCTTCCTTCAGGGAGGGGGCAAATTTGCAATTCTTGGGGTTATTTTTCCCCTTATTTCCTCTCCTCCCCCCCCTCTGAAAAAAGTAAGGCACTATTTGCATCAAACGAATCGGCTTTAAATTTTTGCAAAAGTCCTATATGATCAACGTGGCGTTTTGCATTTGTGGCGGGGTGGGGGCGCGATCGGATGGGGTGGGGGCTGCAAGAATGGCGTGGTAAATCCTGGAATGCTTTTAAATCCCTCCCTCCCTCCCTGTGACTCCATTCCATCCCTCGGCCCTTTCTCCTTACTTATCCACCCACCCGCACACGCGCCTGCTTTTAATACTCCACCCCACTCGAGCTTCAAAGGGGCCAATTAATTGGGTTCAAGAACCCAAGGTTTGAATTTGGAAGGCTGGAGGAGGGAGGGGTGAGCTCTCTCAGCTTGGCAAAGCCCCTCCAGGATCTCCCACCACCACCAAACCCCCCCCCCCCAAAGCTAAGATCCCCCAAAGGCCCCTGGAATGAAATTCCAAGTTTAAAATCAGAAAGATATCTCTATCGAGGCGATATCGCCCTGAAATGCCTCTCACGCGCCTTTCGGAAGATGCATAAAATAACATTCAAAAAGGCAACGAAACATTTCCCAATGCTTTGCCTTCTCCCACGAGTAAAGGTTCCGATTAATCTAAGCACAGGCCTGGCCTAAAAAGTGTATTTACAAAATACTTCTGCCCTCCCTCCCTCCTTGCCTCCTTTTGACCTCTTCTATTTTGAAATCCTTTTATCCAATCTGTTCAAGGGTTTTGACTGAAGTCAAGATCCTTGATTTCCCCTCTAATACGATAATTAGTAATTCTGCCTGACAAGGGCTGGAGGAAGCTAACACCGAGGCAGCTAAAAAACAAAACAGAAAAATAACAGGAATGGCAATCACCTCCCAGCCCAGCCGATTTTACCTTGGGGACGGCTAAAACAAAAAAACACAATCTGAAATAAAACTGGCTATTCAAGAAACCCTCTCGCCCCTTTCCTTAAAACAAATAATAAAATAAGGCAACAACGGCCATAATTCTCCCGTTTAAATCGCCATTTGGTTTGGAAAACTGTTTAAATGAACGAGTCTTAGATTGTTGTTCTTTTCCCCCCTCAACGTGCTTATTTAATTTTTTTTAAAAGTTTTCTCCGTTGAGGTTTGCAATAGGAATGAGCGACGGAAAGACCGATTAGGAGGGTTGTTTTTATTGTGGTTACGATTTAGAAAAAATAATATGTGATTTAAAAAAAAACCGCGGACATTTTTCAGAGGAGATTCTTTGGTTGAAGAGCTAATGTCAAATCATGGATGCCCCAAACCTCCCTTCTGAGATCCGTTTTTCTTTCCCCCCCCCCCCAACCCCCCCCCTCAAAGATAGCTGGTTACTCCTCGTCCCCCCCCCCAGCCCCCCAGGCTACAAATTGTGTTGTCTCCGCGTTTTCTCTCCCATCTCATTAAGGTTTAAAATTGGGATTAAAATAGTGGGAGAGGGCTGCTAAATATGGCCAGTTCCTTCGAGACGTTGGCTTTTGTTTTTTTTCGGGGAGGGGCCGTTAAGCCTTGATCTTCGACGGGGGTCAGAGTTTTTCTTTCCCCAATTCCCCCCCCCCCCCCAACAAATCCTAGCCAGGAGGCGACAGCGGCGGCGGCGGCGGCGGCCTTGGAGCTGCAGCGAAAAGGCCGGGTGGCCTCGATTCCCGCTGCGACACCCCCAGCGAGATACGCTCCTACCGAGGTAGACCGATTCTCCTCCAAGGTTTTCCTCTTCCACGCTTCCCTAAATTTGTCAAGTGTTAGAGACCCTCAAACTCTCGGTCCTTTGTGGTGAAACCCGCCCCGCCTCCCCACCCTTCTCCGCTATCCGCTCCGCGAGGGAGAAGGTGGGTTGCGTGCGGATTTTTCTTACTACAAAGTTCTCCACTCCTGATTTCCTCCCATCCCTTCCGCGCAATTTCTGCCTCTCACCCTCTTGTGGCAGCGACCTTTCATTAGAAACAAAACCAAAACCAAAAACTAAGATATAACCCGCCCCCCCACCCCAGCCGTTGTAGAAACAGGGAACGCATAGGATCGCTCCTCAGGCCCAAACCCTTCTTTGGGGGAATGGCAAAGAAAGGACGCTGGGCAAAGGATGCGGCGTGGGCTGTATGCAAGCAGTCGTGGGGGTGGGGGGTGCGTGGAGAAGCAGAAACCCTGTTCCCCAAAACTCCCCTCACCCCCCCTCCTCGTGGACTGGGAAGAAAGGACCAGGGGAGCGGAGGGGGCAAAAAAGCCTCTTGATATTTTGATGCGAATCTCCTGGCTTTCTTTTCTTACGCTTTTCAACTCCTCGCCTTCCTTCCTCAGCCTTTGCGGACTTTTCTGCCTGGGGTAGAAGCTCCCCCGGTCTCTAAAAAAAGCAAAAAACAAAACCTAAGACCCCCTTTCCCCTGCTTTCTTTTAAATATCCGTCAAAAGGCGGCGCGCAAACCGCCACATATTCTGAGGACTAATTCCCTGTTTTTTAGCGGTTCGCCTGCTTCCTCCATTACTGCCGAGCCCCACGCGCGGAGGGGCCGACCTGGGTGTCTCTCCCCCCCCCCGGCCTCCAGGTGGGGTGGGGGAGAGGGACCCCGGCGGCTAACAGCTTCTCCTTCTCCTCCTTCTCCGGTGTGTAGGTCTGGTTCCAAAACCGCCGGGCCAAGTGGCGCAAGAAAGAAAACACTAAAAAGGGTCCCGGCCGGCCGGCCCACAACTCGCACCCCACCACCTGCAGCGGGGAGCCCATGGATCCGGAGGAGATCGCGCGCAAGGAGCTGGAGAAGATGGAGAAGAAGAAGCGCAAGCACGAGAAGAAGCTGCTGAAAGGCCAGGCCCGCGGCCTCCACTCGCCCAGCGGCCTCTCGGTCAACAGCAGCACGCAGAGCTCCGACAGCGACGGCGGGGGAGGCGGCGGGGGCGGCGGCGGCGGGGGCGGCGGCGGCGGGGGCGGCCTCTCCCCGGACCCGCCCGACAGCTGCAAGACGCCCTCGAGCAGCGGCCACCACCACGCGCCCTTGCCCGGCGGGTGCGACCCGGCCGCCGCCTCGGCTTTCTACCCGGGCCGCTGCGCCGCCAAGGACCACCCGGGGGGCCCGTCAGGATCGGAGTGCGCGGGGCCCCCTGCCCTGCCCGGCGGCTACCCCAAGCTCAACCCCTTCAGCGTGGAGAGCCTTTTGTCGGACTCCCCGCCTCGGCGGAAAGCGGCGCTGGACTTCTCGCCCGCCCTGGCTCCCTGCGCCCCTGCGGCGCGCACCCTGATCGGCAAGGGCCACTTCTTGCTCTACCCCATCACGCAGCCGCTGGGCTTCATCGTGCCCCAGGCCGCCCTGAAGAGCAACCCGGCCCAGGAGGCCCCCCAGCGAGGCTCCCCGCTCCCCGCCGCCAACCCCAGCCCGGACCCCGCGCCCCCCAAGAGTAGCAGCACGGCCGCCATCTCCACGCCGGGCGACGGCGGCGCCTCCCTGGCCAGGAAGGTCTTGGCCTCGCCGCTGGCCGCCCCCTGCTCCTCCTCGGCCGCCTCCCCCGCGCCCTACGGCGGCGACTCGGCTTCCCAGGGGGAGGGGAGCGGCGGCTCGTCGTCGCCCCCCAAGTCGCCCCCCAAGGAGGCTGGCCACGCCAAAGGCAATCCGGATTGCCGCACGACGGAGAGAGACTGTGCGACGGAGACCAACAGTTTAGACTGTGAGGAGGTGGATATGGACTAGGAGGGGGAGGGCGGGAGGGGCCAGTCGGGCATCTTTATCTGCTAGATTCCTTGCGGGCGGGGGCGGGGGTGGGGGCTATGGATCAGTCGAAACTTCTCACATTCCCAAAGTTTTTCCTCTTAGATTCTCTCCATTCCCCCCCCCGCCCCCTGCCCCCCCCCGCCCCCAGTTCGCGACCTCTATTTTTCCATTCTTTTTCTCGCCTCCCTCCCCCCAAAACCTTCCCAGGTTCAAACTTTGCCCTCTTCAAATCAGGTGACCGGTATATTATTTTTAAAGGGGGGGCGGGGGAGAAGGATAATTTTTTAAATATAATTTAATTTTATTCTCTTTGGTTTCCTTCCCAAAAGAAGCTCCGAGCGGCAGGGGGTGTGTGGGGAGGGTATTTTTCTTTGGCCCGAAGCTGGACTTGACCTGAATGCAAATTGTTTTGTTTTTGTTTTGCTTTGGTTTAAAAAAAAAAAATCCCCCTCAACCAACCAGACACAACAGCGACTCCTCAAACCTTGTAAATTGCAAAAATGTTTAAAGATATTTATATATGTAAAAAAAAAAAAGAAAAAAATTACACACTTTTTTTTTTGATAAATAAAAATCTGTTTAAAAATCAGACCTGGCATTTTTCTTCGTCTTCGCTTTAAAAAAAAAGAAAGAAAATAAAAATAAAAATACCCCCAATAACCTCCTGGTTAAAATGGAGAGGGGTCGTTTTGGATTGGATTTGAAAGAGTAGCTTCAAAAAGGAGCGAGGGGTTTGTTTAAATAAATAAAAAACGTTATTATTTTTTAAAAACTACCTTTTAACGCTTGTTTCTAGCTCTGCCCTCCGCGGGTTCATTGCTTAACAAATATATTCCGCCAAGGCCACCGCTTTCCGTATTTTTTTTTTCCAGACTCACCGTCACTCCCCCTAACCTCCTTTCTCACCCCCTCCTCCCCCTCCCCGCCCCCACACCCCACCAACCCCTCCCCACACGAGGTTAGCAGCTTCAGGCTGTAAGGACCAGGCCAGCTCCTGGTGCGTTTTGATATGAAAGTAATTATTTTCCCGTTGGCGGCTGCGGGGATTCGCTTTTCTCGCCCAAAGGGTTATTATACATTACCGATTTCTAGTGATATGAAATCACATAAACTTCCTACAATAATAGAATTAGCATGAAAGGCTGGGGTGTCAAATTGAAATTGGAAAATAATAGCCTCGGTAGCTGAGGGAGGTGGGCGCGCATATTGGAGCGGAGATGGGAAGACGTGGGCCGGAATTTTCATGAGGGGGCTGGCACCGGCCCCCTCCCGGGCTGAGCTTCTCTCTTTTCTTCTCCCTCCTCCCCCCTTTGTCAGCCCTCTTGTAGCTAGCTATATTAAGATAGATGTCCAATGATATGTTTCATTGTTCTGTCGCTTATATTGATGTTGTGGCGTTATCAGCCTATTGATCATATGTCGTGCGTAATAGGACAGGCGCCGCAAATGTTCGCCCCCTTTTCTCTCTCTCTCTCTCTCTTTATACAAAAGGCGAACGCATTTGTTCTAATAGGGTTGGGGGTCCTTGGGGAACCTTTGGGGGTTGGAAGACAGCTGCACCAAAGATATATTAGCAAACTTGGCTGGGTCTAAAAATAATAATAATAAGAGTAAACACACACACACACACACCTCACACAAAAACCTGCCACCGCAGCCTTCAACCCAACAATCTTTTTAAAATCAATCTATCTATCTCTCCCGCCCGTCTCTTGAAATTTGCAGGGTGCTTAAAACTCCAAGCAATTCCCCTGAAATTGTCTTGCCAATTATTAAAACCATTAATTCTGGTGAGTCTGTGCGCAGTGGAATTATGTTTACAGCCTCGTTAAATATCTCTGATCCCTTCTGGTCATCAGGCCTTTATTTGCAAATAAATTGAAAATAATCAGAAGGACTGGAACGGTTTTCTCTTTCTTTCTTTCTTTCTTTCTTTCTTTCTTTCTTTCTTTCTTTCTTTCTTTCTTTCTTTCTTTCTTTCTTTCTTTCTTTCTTTCTTTCTTTCTTTCTTTCTTCGCCCCCCTCCCCGCGCCCCGTTTTTTCTGCCCTCTGTCGAAGCAAATGAATTTCTAAGCCTGAGTCCCTTTAATAATATTTACATAATTTTCGCTCAGTGACTCTGATATTTGCTCTCTAGGAGACGGGCTTATGGGGGGGGCAGTGAATAATTAGATCAAAAGCAAGAAAGTTGGAGGGGATGAGAGAGGTAAGGAGCTGGAAGGGGGAAAGGCGAAATGGGGAAAAAAAACAACCCCTCTTTTGCTTAAAGGGAAATAGAGAAAGGAACAGATGGCAAACTCGGAAGGACAACTTCTGGATAAAGTTGCGGAGCGTTAAAAAAAAAAAAAAAGAAGAAGGTAAAAATGGAAGGAACTGCGAAGGAGTTGCTGAAGAGTCGCCCGAGGTCACCCCCAGCCTCGAATCACTCCCGATTCTGTGATAAATTCTTCATTTATTTCTTCTTTCACTTACCCCACGCTAGAGAATGAATCCCGCGCTCTAAGCGCACCGAAAACAAGGGGAGACCCCCCCACACGCACATCCTTAAGTTCCCCCCCCCCCCAAAAAAACACAATTTGGAACTTCTTCGCCCCACCAATCTGGGTATGGCAGGAGATGGCTTTTCGTGTCCCCCACCCTACCCCCACAATCTGCCTCCTGTCAAATCAGGTTTTCCTGCCGACCCTCGCCCGACCCCTCCTCCTCTTCCCCCCCGCCGTGCCGTGCCCCCCCCCCCCGCCCAATCGTCCAACTGTATTTAAAATGTCATTTAACTTGAGAAAGTGTAGCAGAAAATTGCGCATAAAAATGTTGGTTATTTTATCTAAGGTTTGTCTCGCCGCGATAAATCGGCTCCTTCCTGCAATTTGCGGACTGTTCATTTGGGTGGTGGGAGCCGCGGCCAGGCAGGCAGGCCGGCCGGATGGGGTGGGGGGGAAGGCTCCGGGAGGGGGCAGGAAAAAAAGCGAGGGTGTGTGTGGAACTCATGTATAATGGATCTGCGTTTGAATGTTGGAGTATCGCTGCTCGCACATTCGTGTCCTTAAGGTGAAATTACTGATTTACTTAAGCAGTTTAGAGGGGGCCTTTTCCCCCTCCCTCCCCTCCCCTCTCCCCCTCCCCTCTCTTCCCCCTCGGAAAAAAAAAAAAAAACCCCAACCCCGGAGCAGGAGCCTGTGTGATTCTAGACAAACTATCAATCGATCTGGTTCCAGGCAGCCTCTAGGAGATGCGTCCGCCATGAATCACACTTTATGAATTCAATTTCTACCAGGAGAAATTTTCAATTTGAACGCCGGATCATTATGGGGGAGTGTAAATTGTTTTTGCTCTATTATGCATCGGACGCTATCATTTTTCTTTCTAATTACGGAGGTGTCAGGTCGGCCTGTCATGCAGGGGCTGATTTTCAATTTAACTGATCATCATACATTCATTTTCCCATTTGATAAATCTGCTATCTAGACTGGTCTCCATGCCTGGAATATTAAGAGAAGGCTGCCGAAAGCTTCTATAATGGGGGGATGTGTATGCGGCAATAAGCGCGGATCAGTCAGCTAATTTAGCACCTCCTGATTTCCCCGTCTCCATCTCTCATTTCCAATTCTCCAAGGAGAGAGGAGGGGAGGAAGAAGGGGGCGGGAGGGGGGGGGGCGCGGAGGAAGGGACGCCAAGCCGAAGGCAGCCGAGGCCGCCTTCGCTCCTTCTCCAGCAAGCAGAGAAGAGGAAGGGAGGGGGGCAGGGGGAGGGGGGGAGGGGGGGGAGGGGGGGGGGGGAAGCTGCCAGGGCTTGGGGAGAAAAAGGGGGGACCCCCCCTTCTTCCTAAAAGGCTTGTTTTCTATTACACAACTTCCAAATTAGGATATCAAGCTTAATTAATGCTAATTGAGTTCTTCAATACGTGTTATTTTTATTTAATAGAAACAAATTTGCACAATTAATTATCGACGTAATTTTCAAGAGCCTCGTTTGCCAGGCGAAAGCTCTTCACGAATAAACTACCCAAAGCAAATTAATGGCTTTGGAAATTGGGTGCTTGGGCCTCGAGGTGGGATCCCTCTCTAGCCCCCCCTCTTTTTCTCCCCCCCTCCTCCTTCTGCTTCTTCTTCCCCTCTTTTGGGGGTGAGCAGGAAGGGTAACCAGAGGGGTCGTTGCTGTCTTGGTTGCTAGGGGGCGAGTCGTGTGAGTTCAGGCACAAGGGAAAAGGCGGTGGGTGCGTTGGGGTTCTGTTTCCTTCCTGGTTTTGAGTTTTAAACTCTCTTGATTCGTCCACTGGAGCCCAAAGCCGGTTTCTTAGGAGGTGAAATTGACTAGCTGGCCTTGACAAAGCTTTTGAAATTGACCAGCGATCTTTGGAAGTAGCATGGCTTCCCCTCGTAACTTTGGGGGGAAAAAACGTATTTTAGGGCCGATGATCTAGTGCTCCCTCAATGGCTCTGGCCGAACCTGTGGACAAGGTGGCCACTGACCCGTGCCGCCCCCCCCCCGGCCCCCCAGCAGTGGGGAAATTCCTCTCTTTCCCACACTGGCAGGGAGCCCCCCCCCCAAGTCCTTAGTCTAAAGAAGGAAGGGAGCTGGATGTTGAGGTTGAGTCGGTTCCCTGGGTGGGTTTGGGAGCGCCACATGGGTAGTGTGGTCCTTTGGGGGGCGGTGGAGGTGGCTGGGGAGAAGTCAGGGAAACAGGAACGGGCTGGAGAGAAGTGATGGGGCGGTTTCTTTGCTGATTTATTTTTAACCTGAGGTTCTACAAGGCACTGACAGTTTGGATAAATTAGCCGGGCTTCGCAGCCTCCTAATGAGAAGATATTATTTCAGCACCTCGGAAGGAGCGTGAAAAATGAGAGAGACTCCATCCAGAGGTGTCGGATCGATTCACGATCAGGGTGTAAATTATATACAACTAAATATCTAACCGCTGATACAGGGCTTCTTAGCTCAGAAATGCAACATTAAACAAAGATTATAAGCCAGCGCTGGGCACGCGAATAAATTGAGCCAGGCGGTGAAGCTGTTCCTTTCATTCCTGCCCTTTCTCCTTCCTTCTCTTCCTTCCTGGCGTGCGTGGAAAAAGAAAGGAAGATATAAAGAAGGGGAGAATTGGAAAGAGGAAATTAGGATGGGAAGAAGGGAGGTTTTGACCCTTCCTTCCTTCCTTCCTTCCTTCCTTCCTTCCTTCCTTCCTTCCTTCCTTCCTTCCTTCCTTCCTTCCTTCCTTCCTTCCCTGCCTCCCTCAGTTTCCTTCCTCTCTCTTTTTTACTTACTTTCCTCTCTTTCTTTTCCTTCCTTGGATTTCAATAACTTTTTCTCCAGAGGGAAGACGCAGGGGCCTCTCTCCTACAAACCCCTTTCCCAATATTTCAAAGAAAAGAAAGAGGAAAGCAGAGTTTTCGGTAGAAAGAGACACTGTGGCGCTGTGGAGACCCTTTTCACCGTGGCCCCCACCCTCAAATATCCATTTAGGACGAGAGAGCTGTCAGTAATTATATAATTTAAAATCCATTTAACACTGGCTAGCACCACAGTAAATATATGCATATGGCTAATAAGATTTACACAATTACGCCGTCAAACAGGGGAAATGTTTACCACTTTTCACAATAATAAATAATAAAAGGAGAGAGAGGGGAGAGAGAGAGAGAGAGAGAGAAAAAAAAAAAAAAAGAAAGAAAGAAAGAAAGAAAGAAAGAAAGAAAGAAAGAAAGAAAGAAAGAAAAAGAAAGGAAGAAAGGAAGAAAGGAAGAAAGGAAGGGGGGGGAAAACTTTCTGGAACTTGCCATCCCTTCCTCCAAAAAACCGCCCCCCCCCACTATTTGTGAAGAGTGATTTATTTATTTATTTGTTGGTTTATTTAGATTTCCCAGACTTGTTGGGCGAACTAGGGAAGCAGCTAGAAAATGGGGCAGCCCATTTGCCCCTCCCCAAAATAAAACCGAACATTTCTAGAATCGGATTTTCCCAGTTCAGAAAACGCCTCAGTGAATCCTCGCCAGGGCTGCTTTTTGGGTAGTTCAGAGATGGTCGCCCAGGACAAAAAAATAACGGGGGGGGGGGGAATGCCTGAACTCCAGAGGGCGCCCTGCACCCACCCCCCTTTTTATTTTCAGCGTGAAGCTTGAAATATTAAAGACCGGTTTTGTAATTGTTTATTAAATATACTGCAGCCCCCCTGCAGGGCTCCCCCCGCCGCCACCGGAGGGCAAACAAAGCAACCAGGGTCGCGGTAGGTCTTTGCCTCTGGGTGTCAAAGAAGAGGGGGGGATTTTGGGGGGGGGCCCCCAATTTTTGCATCTGGCAGTTGTTTTCTAGAAAGAGGAATTTAACAGTCAAGTGGGGGTTCAACGAACCCCATCTTTGCCCCCTTAGGCTCCGATTTCTGGGCTGTGGTTGGGGGCTTATGGTGGACTAGGAAGGAGTTGGGGGCAGCGACCCCTTACGAAAAGGACCCGGGTGGGGGGGGAGGGAGAGTGGCTCCCAAAGGGGCATCAAGACAGCCTCGTTGAGCCCCTTGGACCCGGGCAGAGCCTCGCCTTGTCCGTCCAGGAAATGGGAAGAGAAGGGTCCTCCTTTCACCTGGGAACTTTGTCCCGGTGGGATTTTGGGGTGGTGGGGAAATGGCATGGGATTGTTTGGAAAAGTCAAGGAGGACATTGGGGAGGGACGACCAAGAAACCCTGAATGGAGGACAAGGGGAAGGAAGGAAAGAAGGGAGAGAGGAAAGAGAAGGAAGGAGAGAGGGAGGAGAAAGAAGAAATGAAAGAGAGATGAAGGGAGGAGTGTGAAAGAGGAAGGAAGGAAAAGGGGAAGGAGGGAGGATAAAGACGAAATGAAAGAAGGAGAGTGTGAAACGGGAAGAGAAGGGAGGGAGGAAGGAAGGAAGGAAGGAAGGGGCTCTGGATTTGGCCTAAGGGACATTTAGGAAGGAGACTCCAGAGTCTGCACATCCACACGTGTGTTTCAGGTTTAGTCCGGGGAAGCTCCGGATGGTCGTTTGCTTGCCGGCTTCTCATCCTTTCTCTCTTCAAGAACCAGGAAGGAAGGAAGGAAAGAAGGAATGAAGGAATGAAGGAAAGAAGGAAGGAAAGAAGGAAGGAAGGAAAGAAGGAAGGAGGGAAGGAAGGAAGGAAAGAAGGAAGGAAGGAAGGAAGGAAGGAAGGA
>NW_020717167.1:150087-166724 GCF_900518725.1 Notechis scutatus | reverse complement strand
ATACATGAATACATATAAGAAAAATAAAAGAAACAATAGGACAGGGATGGTAGGCACGTTGGTGCGCTTATGCACCCCCCCCCCGTTTTTAGGCTCTCAAACTCTCCTGGGACCCCAAATCTGCCACCCCAATTTGTTTTCGCCCAGACACAGGTTGTCTGTCCCCACCCCTTTCCCCTTCCTCTCACAAGCTTGCCTCGACCTTATCTCCCCTCTGTTGGTTCTCCACGGATAAATTTTAAAAATTCCTGGGGTGGGGGTGGGGGAGAAGAGAGAGAGAACCGAAATGACTCCAGAACAGGGGTCTCCAACCTTGGCAAAGCTGGCTGGGGAATTCTGGGAGTTGAAGTCTTCCAGGCTTAAATTTGCCAAGGTTGGAGACCCCTGCTCCAGAAGACCCAACGTCCTCCAGGACCCAAATAATCCGAAGGTCTGGACAGGTCAAGTGACTTTCGCGGAGAGCCGTCCCGTCCCCCGCACCAGGAAAGAGCCTTGCCGGGGACTTAATGCCTCTTTCAGCCCGAGACCTGCTCATCGGTGCCTTTGATTTACTGCCCCAAACCTTCTCCTCCCCTCCTCGTCCCCATTCTTTCTGGAGCGGGTAACCGGCCCGGGACTTTTCAACGGAGGGGCGGCCAGCTCGAAGTGGCCCCGCCGTGTTGGCCGTGCACTCTGCCTCGCCAAAGCGCAGCCGCTGCCAACCTCGCGCCTCCCCCTCGCCCGCCTCCCTTTCTCTCCCTTTCCCAAGGAATCCGAGGTGCCCCGCGATTAATGAAACGTGAAGTGTGAAGACTTCCTGAGCTGCTGAGGCGATTCTTAACGATGTTCCCAGATGTTGCGGGCCGAGCCGAGGGGCGGCGCCGCTGTGGACCCCGGCACGGTCAGGGTCCGGGCGGAGATGGCGGAACCTCGCCATAGCCGTGCGTAATTACGCATTGGAGAGCGCTTTCGGCCGGGGAAAACAGCGCCTCCTTGTTGTCTTTCTTCCCCCCTCCCTACTCCTCTCGAGTTTTATTTTTCCTAGTTGCAGAGATAGACCCAGGGATTGTGTGTGTGTGTGTGTGTGTGTGTGTGTGTGTGTGGAGCCCGATCACTTGTTTAGAAAACGTTAAATTCCGGCAGTTCCGGGGAAATTCAATTTTCGCTGAATTCTAAAAGCTCCTTTCGCGGGTTCTTTTCCAGGGTGCTGCGCGCTGCCAAGACCGCTGGAAGGCAACCTACCTGTCCCCTCCGAAAACTTTGCTGGTGCTCCCCCCCTCCCTTAAATCTTTTGCATCTAACTGTTCGGAGTTTCTGGGGGGAGGAAGGAGGGGGATTTCACGGCTGGCTGAGGCCAAGGCTACCTTCCATCCATTGCGGGGTTTGGGTTTTGGATAATTTCGCTCTTCTTGGCTGGTCTGGGGGAGGGGGGGGGTCGGCGGTGCACGGGGCTTTAGGGGAAAAAAACTCAGATCACCTCGCTGTGAAATTAGAGGGAAGGAACAAGGAAGGGAGAGATTTGCTGTCCTGGGACGAAGTGAGAAAAAAAGGGAGGAAGGGCAGAATGATTTAAAGCCAGGGTTATTATTTATTAATATATTAAATTTATATGCCACCCGTCTCACTGTCAAGAAACTTTTTGAGCGGCCTACAACACCATCGTTGTTAACCTCCAAGATCTTGAAATGAGCCTCGATTTTAACATGATTATTTATTTTCTGCTTACAATCTACTGCCTCCATCCTTATGAACTCTAGGCAGGGGTGGGATTCTACCAGTTCGCACCTATTCGCTAGAACCGGTTGTTAACATTCTAAGAAGTTCGGAGAACCGGTTGTTAGAAGAAATTACTGGGCTAATCCTGTAAGGAAGGCAGGAAGGAAACATTCTGGTGTTGCTTACAGAAACTGCCTCTCCGTTAACCCTTATTACATTCTTGGCAGGACTAGACTTCCTGTCTCAGGAACTTCTCTGGAGTTTTTTTCCCCCCCTTTGCTGGTACTTTGCTTGTGTGGAGGGACCATTCAAAGTTACAATGGCACTGAAAAAAGTGACTTATGACCATTTTTCACACTTACGACTGTTGCAGCATCTCCACAGTCACGAGAAGCCTGGTGAGGAGATGCATGCCTCAATGTGAGTGATGTTGAGTTGGCCACGCCCAGCCAATAACATTACCACCAAGCCACGCCCACCAACTAAGCCACGCCCAAAGAACCGGTTGTTAAAAATTTTGAATCCCACCCCTGTTTACAGTTGCTGTTTTTCTAAAAAAAATCTTTTGAAAAGAACACGCACACACACACTTTTCGTTCCCACAAAGCCACCGCAGTGATTCTGAGTAAATCTGGCTGAATATCTGCCTATTGTGATGACCTTGCTTTGAAATCATGTGTTCTGCAGTGTACATGAGAATTTCCAATGGGTTGACATGTTTCGACTGTTCAAAGATGGCTTTGCCTAACACAAGGGATGTCCAGCTAGGGGGCAGCACCTAACTCACCTGGACTGATTGACAAATAGCTAAGCAGGGTTAGGCTTGGTTAATAGCATTGCTTCCCTTCCTTTCCAATCCTTTCACCCTAACATGTCTGTTTGCCTATTCTCTCTCTCTCTCACTCTCTCTCTATCCCCCTCCCTCCCTCCCTCCCTCATTCTCTCTCTCATCTATCTGTCTATCTATCTATCTATCTATCTATCTATCTATCTATCTATCTATCTATCTATCTATCTATCACCTATCTTCTCTTTCCTTCCCTCCCTCCTACCATCCATCTATTCATCCATCCCTCCATCCATCATCTCTCTGTTTGTCTGCCTATCTACTGCATCTATCATCTCTCTCTCTCTCTCTCCCCACTTTACCGAAAACAGACCTGTCAACATCTGGCAAAAGTTTCAAGCTATTATCGCTGCTCTTTTCACCCGCAGCCTGCCAACTTCTGTCTGACTAGGCAAAGTAAAAACAAGGCAAATAAATGGGCTGGTTTCTGACGTCGGGATCTATATTTATTAACTCATAATGCAGAGGCACACACTGAGAATCATTCCACTTCCAAATAGGCCTCCAGTATCTAGTTGGGAGCAGTTGGGTTCGGAGTCAGTCACAGCGCCTTCTTATTTTCATGTATGGCTGCTCCATGTTTAACACACAATTACATTTCCTCCCTCCAATTCCGTTACAAATGGAATTGAGGCAAGCATTGTTTGAAGAAATGTACTGCTTCTCTTCGACTGGCATTGTACAATTCACGGAACAGTTGAGGAGGAAACGAAGAAAAGAAAAGAAGCAGAAAGGCCACCCCTCCCCCACCTTGTCAATCTTCTAGATTCAAAAGAGTCTCTCGCTTAGTACAACGAGCTGGCTTTCAAGTCCTGATTTTGAGCGGTTTTTTTCCCCTTCCTTCACTATAAACAAAAATCTCCTTTGGATTTTTTTTTTTTTTTTTGGGTGAGGGGAACGGCTGGAATAGGTGGCAGAAGAATCTATCCAGGAGAGAAATCAGAAAGAATCATCTGCCTTCTACAAAGGCACACACACACACACAAAATTAAAATTAAAATGGAAAATAAATTAATTGCGTTTAACTGTCGACTAACTACCTGGCTCTACTGTAATTCATTTAGAGGATATTAAAATCCAAAGAACAATAATAAAATTTTGGCCTGCTCCCGGTGGAAGCAGTGGCCAGCAAATTGGATGGTTTTGTTAATCTGGCGTAAATAATAACATGCTTTTTCTCTCTGGCCAATTCTCCCAACCATTTAGAGCAAATTCAAAAGCCTGTCCTGGCTGTAATTGAGTCCAGGGATAGAAAGCTGATTTTCATGATCCCTTCTTGCTATTTGATAAGTGATTTCAAACTGGACCCACATTATTTTTGGGGGAGAAAAAAAGAATCCTTTTCGAAAGAAACGGATGAAATTTCTATGGCTGCCTGGATTCGCCTGAGATCGGACAGCTCTTTGTCCGGTACAATTTAGGATCTGCTACTTGGGATTGGACTAGAAGACCTCCAAGGTCCCTTCCAACTCTTATTCCTCACTTGATTGTGCTTGGCATCTTTGATCTTTTATTTCTTCTTTTGGATGATTTCATTGTAATTTGTTGGGAGCTGTCCAGAGTTGCTGAGAGTTGGCTGGCATACAAGATTAAATAGTATTATATTTCATTTACTGGATATTGTTTATTCTCCTTCCAGGTTACATATAAGGGCTACTGGAGTGTTCTCCTTTGAAAACCAGGAACCGGATTCTTTCAGCCTTGTGCCCAGAGCAAAGCTTGAAGACCAGAAATTTGACAGAGTGCACTTTTCGTACCCATTGTTAAAAAAAAACCTGGGATTCTAGGAAAGTTTGATTCCTGGAGCTCGCAATGTGCTTTTTTTCCTGCTTTCCTGCAGATGAAAATAGGCAGATGCTGAGCTCGGGGTTCCCCCAGAAGGGGAGTTTGAGGAACCCAACCGGGGTGCTTTGCAGAGGCTGGCCTAGTTTGGTTGGGAAGGTTTGGCAAAGTCAGGATGGCAGAGTCCGGGTGGTGGACCTCTCCATCTCTTAAGGCGGCAGCTGCCACTTTCTTTAAATCAGGAGGCGGTTGCTTAGCAACCCCGAAGAAGCCCATTATTAAGAGCCAGATTGATTAACCCAAAAATAAAGGGAGGGGAGGGGGAAGAAAAGGAGACCTGAAAGCAAAACAGACCCTTTATTGAATTACTTAATTGATGATCAACTTTTCAAAAAGGTGGCACTTAATTAAGAAGAGGAAGGGCAAGAACCCGCTTTAGCAGCTGCCATGCCAGAGCTGGCAGGATTTGGAAAAAGTAAGGAAGATTCAACCTTTGTCTCCAGCTATTTTGGGAGCAGTTCAGTTCCAACTGCCCCCAATTCATCTGGCCTAATATGCCCCCAAACGTTCTAGTCCTAAAAGGCAAATCTAATGAAAAGCAGAGACATCCCCCTGCCAACAAAAGTGCGTAGAGTCAAGGCCATGGTTTCTCCAGTTGCAATGTGTGGCTGTGAAAGTTGGAGGCATTAAAGGACATTTATTTCCATTTTGGATTTTGTTACGTTTGTGTTACACCCCGGGTCATTCCAATATGCGTGTGTTTGCAGGTATGTGTGCACAGGAAGTCCTCAACATACAACCACAATTGAGCCCAGAATTTCTGTTGCTAAGTGAGACATTGGTTACAGAGGTTTTTCCCCATTTTACAACCTTTCTTGCCATGGTTGTTAAGTGGATCACAGCAGGTGTTAAATTGGTAATCTGGTCGTTAAGCGAATCTGGCTTCCCTTTTGACTCTGCTTCTCAGAAGGTCACAAAAAGGGGATCACATGACCCCAGGACACTGCAACCATCATAAATACGAGTCAGCTGACAAGCGTCTGAATTTTGATCACATGATTTGGGGAGGCTGCCATGGTCGTGTGAAGAATGGCCATAAGTCATGATTTTCAGGGCTGTTGTAACTTCAGACAGTTACTAAACGAACGGCTGCAAGTCGAAGGCTACCTGTATGTGTGTTGTGTGTGTGTGTGTACACCAGGGGTCCCCAAACTTGGCAACTTTAAGACTTGTGGATTTTAACTCCCAGAATTCCTCCTCCAGTCATGTGAGCTCAGGAATTCTGGGAGTTGAAGTCCAGAAGTCAACCCCTGGTCTACATACAGAGAAACATTCCTCACACTTAGAGATGGGGGAAGCCATCCTATGCTCACAATTCTCCCAATGAAATTTTGCTTGCAGAAATTTACCTTTATTCCTCCTCTTGCAATGTGATTTCCGTCCCCCCTTTAAATTTGCTCCCCATTTCTTCTCCTACTCTTTGGATTTTATTCTCTCCGGAGGGATGAATTTAGTTTTTGCACCGCACCACTTGTGAGTTCCCTTTCCCCCTTCTTGCCATCTTTGGAAACCTGAAACCTAATCCCTCAACTTTTTTTAATTAAGTCGTGGGTAGCTTAATTTAGCCTAACAATCTTTGGGAGGATTATATATTTCAATCATCATTACGGTCCAGCTATTTGTGATCCGCCTAGATAGATCGATCTATTAGTTATATAATCAAGAGCACAATTATAATCCTCCCCGAAAGGATATTTAATAATCATTTAAAATGATGGAATATTTGACTTAGGCCATTGGAGAATTAGAAGGGCGCCAGTGGTAGGAAAGGGTGAGTCTGAAGGACTTTTAATAACGTCTTTCAAACAAGTCAGCTGGATTGTAATGACCCATTTTTCAAGATCTGCTGGAAGGGTTGGTGCCGCTCTGAATTTATAGGCAAAAAGAAAAGACTCACACAAAAACCCAGTGTGCGTTTGAATGCCTGTGGGAAGCCAGGAATCACCACTGATTTTCAAACTGTTGTAAAACTCAACACATTTCTCACTTAGCAACATACGTTTTTGGCTCAATCGTAGTCCTAAGTTGAGGCTTACCTGTGTAACGGTATCCATCAAGCATCCCTCCTATTTTTTTATGGAGCTGTAGAAGTTGTTGAAAGCTCTTTAGGGAGTCAGGCCGCAAGTGAAATTTAATTTTCTAATTTTTCCTGGCTGCTTTCTGAAGGTGGTTGGTCTTGCCTGTAGGTTCAAGCCAGATTCATGATAGATGTACCTTTGGCTTGGGCAATAAGTGTAAATTGTTTTCTTTGCCTCCCACTCTCTCTCCAGCAGTTGCTTGTTATTTTATTTGAAAATTTCAAAATCTGGACACATCACTCCAAGGAACAGGCCTGCAAAGTGAGGACATTTCCCCAGGAGTCGGTCTCCCACCCAATGGCATTAATTATTTACTCTCTAATTAAAAGTAAGGTCAAACAATGAAAAATGACTAAGCTAAATACTTATACAGTGATGTATTAAACTGACTCTTTTTTTTTAAACAACAACAACACAAAACAGTAATAAAATTGTGGAAAGACAAAGCACTCACACCAAGCCCTAGAATCGTAGACTGGGAGGCTGGTTAAATAAAGATATTTGTGATACAAAGCAAGGATGGGTGGTAAAATTTAGAAAGAAGATATATTTCATTTACAAAATAAAAATAAAAATAAACGAGATCATTTTTTTCAGGTTACAGAGCTCAGTCTCTGGAAGAGATTGTTTTCTGAACATCTATTACTTTCAAAATTGTTTCGTTAATGGGAGGACTCCTGCTTGTTGTGACAATGAGAAAAAGAGAATATGGCTTTTGGCGACTTGCAATTTTGCAAATGATATTTGCCCAAACTCAAGGATCATCGAGGTAAAAATAAGAGAGAAAGATGAAGAGAATGTTGACTTTTCATCTTGATAGGAAATGCTTCTCTTAGACAGGAAGCTCAAAAAAAAAAATTAGAATGTGTTCTTTAGCCTTTTTCTCCTAAACCTTTAAGGGAAATCCTACTTTTCAAATTACTTTTCTTATGGCCCATCTGATCTGAAGGAATCATAAAATTCTGCAAAATTCAAGGACGTCCTACTCAACAGCCATAAGTGTCCACTTTGTGAGGGACTTTTTGATCCAAGTTGAGCTTAATGATCTAGAAAAAAAAACCCAAAATAAGAGAAATGCCCACCTGCAGTTCACAACACATGGACATCCCACCAGTTGGGAAGTTCACCTGTCTTCTCAAAGTGAGACAGGTCTTGGGAAATCTTCTCCAAGGTGAAATCTTGGAGTCTTCACAAATCTTCTCCAAGGTGATGAGATGGGTTTTAATCCCTTTGACATTTGAGTACAGATTCTAATATTCCCATTAGTAGCAACCAAGCAACTCATTCAGTTCCATTCAAGGTGACGTGTGAACCAGATAGAAGGTTGACTGCGTTGGGCAGGTGAGATCAAAAGGTTAAAAAGATGGAAGCTATGTTGAAAGAGAAGAAAACTTGACTGTCCCAGAAGTCATTTGGTTCCTGAGACCATTCTGTCTTCTTCTTCATGCAGATAGTCTATCTGTGAGAAGGTCTGTTGTGGCTGGTGCTGACTCTCTTGGACAGAACATCTCTCCTAACTCAACTCTACAGACTTCATACTTCAAGGCGAGTGGGAAGAGAATTGGATCCTTCCATACTACAAGCCGTATTCACAAAACACCACCGACTAGGTCATTACAAACTTAGGGACTGCATTACACACATACAAAGCTTTGTTAAAATGAACTTGGTTAGTGCTTTTATTTTTCTTTAAAAATGGGATAGATTAAACATCTGGCATGAACTTAGCCCCTTGATTCAATTCAATGGAGTGTGTGAACCCAGAAAATGACTTACTTCATTAAGTAAGTTAAACCTATTGTGGGTGACCACTCCACATCGTCGTTGCTAGTCTCTTGTAAACCCACAAACAAATATTTTGTGGAAGAAAAAGTCAACAGACATCTCTTGAAATAACCCTACTTTGAGAAGTCGCACCATCTCTTTCTCAAATGTTAATATTCCTGTAAAGTCCAGAGGACAAACTTGAAAGTTATTTACATAGTTGGTTTGATTTTGTTTCTTTTTTACTGAGGAAACTGTTCTCATTCTGTGTTTCCACCCAGCTGCAGAATGGCCAATCAACCTTAATTTGAAATACAATTATCAAGAATGCGAATATGACAAACACCAACAAAGGCAAACACCATCCTGGGGCTTGTTGCGAGTTCAGTTTAAGGGGATCTTACCGAAACCTTCCATAGTTAATCTAGGCAGATATTTTGTTTGTTACAATCAAACCTACCATTTCGGTTTTATAAATTTTTAAAATATTAATTATTGTCAGCAAAGTACATGGAGGTGAATGCATGAATGAGTTTCCTGCTTAGATGGCAACTATTTGGTATTTGGCGCTAGATTATCAAAGAGCAGGTTGGGAATCTTAATCCAGCTTGTTAACTTATTAAATTTTCTTTATTTACAGACTGGATTTACTTTCATTAACATTGTAACAGGTGCTCATTAAGAATTTATCATAGGCAAGAGAGAGAGAAAGAGAAGAGGGAGGGAAGAAAATGGAAACAAAAATTGCTTTCTCTCTCTCTCTCTTTTTTTTAAATTTTCACAAATGGGGCATCCAGAAGGTTAAAAAGAAATGGGAATTGGAAATACAGGAAGAAATGGAAGAAAAAAAGAGGATATCAATAGCCAACATTACAGGCGATTATAAAATATTGTTCTCAATGTGCCAAAACACAAAATTTTGGGACTAGGGAAGGGTTAGGAAAAGAGGCTCCCCATAAATTCAAGATGGCGGCCACAACCTTGAAGCTCCACCCCTTAAGGCATGTTAAAAAAAGTCAAGGTTGCCATGGTGATTTTTTTTTTATTTGGACACCACCAGTTTTTGGGGTGCCTAGAAAATACTTTTTTTGTTGTTGGTGGTGATGAGTGGGCTAGAAAAAAATATTCTATCTTTGCCCTGTTGTATTCTGATTTGTAACTTCGTTAATTTCTATTTATTCAAAATTTAACATTTGAATGTTTGCACCTCTGCTTTTATGATGTTCGCGAGCTGTACAGAGTCGCTTGAAAATGAGACAGGCAGCATATAAATTTAAATAAATAAAAGATCAATTATGAATAAGCAATCTCTGGGAGATTAATCTTCTTGAAACAGGACTCTCCAATTTCATGAATAACATCTCTTATTTTACAGGTAGGTTTTATTTATTTAAATTTATTTACAGACCCCTCACATTCCAGACATAAACTGTTTCCACTCTTACCCTCAAAACGACCCTATAGAGCACTGCACACCAGAACAAGACACAAGGGGAGTTTTCCCCCGAACGCCATCACTCTGCTAAACAAATAATTCCCTCAACACTGTCCAACTATTTACAAAGTCTGCACTACTATTACTATTAATCTTCTTATCACATCTTATCACCCATCCCCTCCCACTTGTGACTGTATGACTGTAACCTTGTTGCTTGTATCCTAACAATTTTTATTGACTGTTTCCTTTGATTGCTTATTGTACCCTATGACTATCATTGTGTTGTACCTGACGATTCTTGACGAATGTATCTTTTCTTTTATGTACACTGAGAGCCTTTGCACCCAGACAAATTCCTTGTGTGTCCAATCACACTTGGTCAATAAAGAATTCTATTCTATTCTATTCTATTCTATTCTATTCTGTTCTGTTCTGTTCTGTTCTGTTCTGTTCTGTTCTGTTCCGTTCCGTTCCATTCCATTCTATTCTATTCTATATAAAAACCCCTTTTCCTTCCTTCTTGCACCCCTTCCCAATTCTCTTTCCTCCTTTCTCAACCTTTGCCTTACCAAAGAAATCTTACCAAACCAACTCCTTTGCCTTTCTTGGCATTTCTAAACGGAGCCTAATAGAATTTTAATATCATCTGTAATCACACTAAAAACTCCAGTTCAAAATTCCTGAGCATCACCGCAGTGCGAGGGAATCGCTCTAGATATAATTAGCATAATCATTTCCTGAGCCCCTCAGAGCCTCATTCTGAAAGCGGTTTTTTGTTTTTTTTTGGTAAATAGTCTGAAATTTCCTTTGTGTCGGAATACGGGGAAAGAGGGCCACATCTCAAAATGTTCAAGATCCCCAGCCTTCTCTTCAATGGCCAAGGCTGCTGGGTCTTCACCATAGAGTTGCAGAGAGAGAGAGAGAGCTGTACCCTAATACAGGGAATCCTTGGCTTACGGCCACAACTGAGTTTAAAAGTTCTGTTGCTAAGTGAGACAGTCGTGAAGTGAATTTTCTTGCCATGGTTGTTAAGTGAATCTGGCTTCCCCACTGACTTCGCTTGTCAGAAGCATTATTAGGGTACAGCTCTCTCTTTGCAACTCTATGGTGAAGACCCAACAGCCTTGGCCATCAAAGGGAAGGCTTGGAATCTTGACCCTTTGAGATGTTCCCCACTTTCCTTCTGTCCTCTGCTCAGTTGCCTTTCACACTGTTTCACTTCCTTTGATGTTTTCCCATGACATAAAATAGAAAGAAATGATAAGAAAATTATTCCTGTCCTTGAGAAGCAGACTTTCCTAAACATAGGGATACCTTGAGATCATGATCTGTTCAGAAACACGGTGGGTACCTAACTAAGTTTGGATCCCATATGTCGCTCTACATTTTTATGAAACCCCACGGTGGGGATATTGGTGTGTGTGTGTGTGTGTGTCTGTGCTTTCCAACATCTGGTATAATGTCAAATCCTGCTTCAACATTTTAAGCCAGCAAGGAAAATATTTTTACGGGTGTTTCAGCTGGGAGCAAAAAATATAAAAGGCTCTCACTTCAACAAAAGAGCAGGCTGTTGCATTCGACAACTGTTTTTGAAACCCGCTGCCTTGTTTAAAAGGAGAAAAAGATCCATTGTGTGCGAGAGAGATTCATAAGAGCCGTGGGGGCTGGAAGGCTGCAGGTGGAGTGACAGAATGGAGAAATTTGCTAGCGAGTGATTTTGAAGTGGCGGGGAGGGGAGCGAGGAATGGCATAAAGATCTGTTCCATGAGGTCACCCCAAGAACTTCTCATAGGAACTATGTAGATGTTTGGGGAAAAAAGAAATAAATAAAGCAAAAGTCCCCATCCCCACCCAGCTTCCTGACAATTAAATCTCTTCTCCCATGGGCATTTGAAGGCATTTTGAGGCTCCCAAGGTTCAACAAAATTAAAACGAAGACAAGCAAAGCAGACAAAAACAGGACCTTGGAGAGCTCCAACCAAGTTCCGCTATCCAAAGACCTCACTGTGGTCTTCCTTGACCAAGGTGCCCTAGGATAGGACCTTTCTCAACCTTGGCCACTTGAAGATGTGTGGACTTCTACTCCCAGCATGCTGGCTGGGGAATTCTGGGAGCTGAAGTCCATGCAGCTTCAAGTGATCTAGGTTGAGAAACACTGTGGGGTCCTTGGTGCTCTCTGAGCTCAGATAGAATAGAATAGAATTATAGAATAGAATAGAAAATAGAATAGAATAGAAAATAGAATAGAATAGAATAGAATAGAATAGAATAGAATAGAAAATAGAATAGAATAGAAAATAGAATAGAATAGAATAGAATAGAATATCAGAAGGTTGCAAAAGGAGATCACCTGACCCCAGGAACACTGCAACCGTCATAAATAGAGTGTCTGAATTTTTATCCCGTATCCATGGAGATTCTGCAACTGTCATAAATGTGAACAACGATCCCAAATCACTTTGTTTCAGTGCCGTTGTAACTTTGTACGGTCACTAAATGAAGTGTTGTAAGTCGAGAACTACCTGTGTGGGTTTTTTGGGTTGTGGGGATTTTTTTCAAACAGGGTTTTGAACTCAAAGCCTTCAGTGTTTCTTAAGGAGGACAAACGCCCCCCCCCCCGATCCAGAGCTACCGTGCTATCAAAAATTGCAGATTTTCCTCATTTGTCTACAATGATAAAGGTTTGGCAGGATGAGCCAGCTTCAAAAAAAGAGCACAGATTCATTATCTCAGGCCCAATTAGGTTGAACGGAATTTTCCAAGCACCTCCTTGTTATCTTCAGCCGTTATTCCCTAACTATGTGCTGGGAAAAAACCCTGGCATATTAAGGTCCTTCGTGAGCCCCATAGCTCCCGTTCACCAGCCAACATCAAACATTGCTTCCTAATGGATCTAACCATTAGGCCAGCCTACTCCCATTTGCTATTCCCCCCACTTCTTAGCCCTCATTGAGTTTCAGAGCCACCGCTTCTGGCTTTTGAACTTCTCAACACCTGTATAAGGCCCAGAACAACCTGAAACCAATGTAGGGTTCTCGCAACTCATTCCACTCAAACAGAGCTCACTTATTTGCAGCTTAGCTTGCCATTTGACCCTATCTGTGGCTTGCAAACCAGGACTGAAAGAGCCATGGTTTATTATATGCAAACCCTGAAATCGTGTTAGTCTAACTAATCTCAGCAAAAGTCATTTTAGTCTTCCTGTGGGGCTGATTTCCTGCCCTTGGTCAACTTAGTTGGGCTGACAGTTATCCTGTTCTATTGATAATACGACATCTGATCAGTCTAGTAGCTGTCTAGTGGCTATGAGCATAGAAGTTTAGGCTTTAAAAAAAAAGAAGTACAGAAAATACAGATGTTTGATGATAGATAAGGTTATTTATAGATATCTGATCAGGTATAGATACAAATAAATACAGATATTTGATACAGGTATTTCCTTAACCTGAAGCGATGCCGTCCATCTTACTATATGTGAACTTTGGCTCTTCAGCTTAATTCACCACAAACAAAGTCAGCTTGGGGGGAAAAAAACCAAATGGACCAGGGAGAAACTTTTAGAGGGTGTGAAAAATCAGTTAATCAAATAAAAAGATCTATTCACTGGGTGGCAAAGTCTTACCAAAGAATCACAGTTTTGATTAACATATTCTAGGGGATTTTAAACAACCTACAAAGTTGTTTTTTTTCTCCTTCTCTTTCTCCTTCTTCTTCTTGATATTTAATTTACCCAAAGGTTCAAATGTACTAGGGCCGGAGCTTAGCGTTTCCACAAAGGATATGCTAAAGAGGAGGCATTTATAAAACAGCAGCGGCTGGGAAACCCAAAGGAGAGGTTATGATAGATTTGGTGTCGTGTTGAATGGACGAGGAAATGAAGACGGACAGAGGAATAACAGAGCTGTTATGAAATTTATAAAATCTGATCTGAATTGTGCGGGGAAAAGTAAAGCTTTCCTGTGTAGAAAAAAGGCTAGGCCGCTTGTCCGATAATATGAGCTGACCAAGATAACATCTTAGCAAGCCAACATCTGTCTTGTTTCTCTCTCCAATTCCTTCCATGGCCCCCAAACCAGCTCAGTGGCAATCAAGCTCCATAGCTGTTATTTCTCCAAAGCAAGTGGAGGCTAGCTTTCAGTCAATTTTTTTCCCCTAGACCTAGCTGAGTCAGCTAGCTAAGTCTTGGTGGAAAGCTTGTAGAAAAAGAAAGAAGGAGAAAGAAGAAGAAGAAGAAGGAAGAAGAAGGAGGAGGAAAGGAGAAAGGAGGAGAAGGAAGAAGAAAGGAGGAGGAGGAAGAAGAAGGAAAAAGAAAATGAAGAGGAAGATGAAGATGAAGAAGAAAAAGAAGAAAGAAAGAAAGAAAGAAAGAAAGAAAGAAAGAAAGAAAGAAAGAAAGAAAGAAAGAAAGAAAGGAAGGAAGGAAGGAAGGAAGGAAGGAAGGAAGAAATAAATAAATAAAGAAATAAAGAATGATTTAGTAGATTTGGGGGTATTCATGAGCTACTCATTATAGCAAGCAAGCAAGACCTCAGCAACTCAGGAGTTGCAAGTACAACATTGCTACTCCTTTTCTCTGATGGTCCCAGACATGGAGACTCTTAACTGGAAGAAACAGAGGATTCAAGTTAGTCTAAATCAATTTAGAGCCCTAATCTTTGATCTCTGTTCCCTATCTCCTAGCTGATGTTTTCTCCTAATTTCCCACTCCCCCAAATGCTTGGGCCCTACACACTTGGACTCCAGTTTCTCAGCTCTTCCAGCCTTGTCCTTCTCAGATCAGTGGGTAGTGAATGACCCACATCTACCATAACCATGGGAGCTAGCAGGGCAAAACAGCCTCCCTCCCTCCCTCTCCTTTGATGGCCCCTGGGCTATTTCCGAGTCATCTTCTGTTTCATTGCTTGCATTCTCTCCTTTTTCATAAGGAGGTCTTCATTGCCAGAGGCTTCTTGTTTGACAGGACTCTCGGAATGAATTCAGAATAACAGAGTAGAAGGGACTTTGGAGGTCTTCTAGTCCAACCCCCTGCTCAAACAGGAAACCTGCTTCAGAAGAAGGTTGTCCAATCTCTTCTTCAAAAGCTCCAGCGATGGAACACCCACAACTTCTAGAGGCAAGTTGTTCCACTGATGAATTGTTCTCCCTGTCAGGAAATTTCTCCTTAGTTTGAGGTTGGTTGTCTCCTTAGCTAGTCTCCAACTGTTGCTTCTTGTCCTGCTTTCAGGTGCTTTGCAAAATAGGTAGACGCCCCCCCCCACGTCTTCTTTGAGGCAGCCCCTTAGCTGTTCACAGAAGACACCCAGCCTTGTTTAATTGTGGCTTAAGTAAGCACAATAATAAAAAGAGCATAATATAAGAATCTATAAAGTCAATATAATTCAGCTTACCTATAGCTCGTTTAAATTATTCCTACAAGCACAGGCTGCCATTCTTTACATCTATACTTGAGAATAGAATAGAATAGAATAGAATAGAATAGAATAGAATAGAATAGAATAGAATAGAATAGAATAGAATAGAATTCTGTATTGGCCAAGTGTGATTGGACACACAAGGAATTTCTCTTGGTGCAAATGCTCTCAGTGTACATAAAAGAAAAGATCCATTCATCAAGAATCATAAGGCACAACACTTAATGATAGTCATAGGGTACAATGAACAATCAAATCATACTAGAAAACAGTCAATATAAATCGTAAGGATACAAGTGACAAAGTTACAGTCCTACAGTCACAAGTGGGAGGGGATGGGCGAAAAGAAGTGATGAGAAGATTAATAGTAATAGTAGTGCAGACTTTGTAAATAGTTGAACAGTGTTGAGGGAATGATTTATTTGGCAGAGTGATGGCGTTGGGGAAAAAAACCTGTTCTTGTGTCTAGTTGTTCTGGTGTGCAGTGCTTTATAGCCTTGTTTTGAGGGTGGGAATTGAAACAGTTTATGTCCAGGATGTGAGGGGTCTGGAGATATTTTCCCAGCCCTCTTTTTGACTTGTGCAGGATACAGGTCCTCGATGGAAAGGTAAGCCTGTCTTGGCTGAATGTGGAGAACATAGTTTGAATCTCATCAAAGGCAGTCCCGAAAACCTTGGTGAGACATTTTACTGTTAGGCAGGGCTTCCAAAGTCTCCCCAACCATTTTTGGTTCATTGATATACCTGATGAGGATGACAAAATCTCTGCAACATTTATCTGACCCCGAATGCTCCATGTGAACCCCCCCAACCCCCCAACCCAGATTTTCAGGGAAGAAAGAAGCAGGAGAAGAAGAACACGAAAATCATTTAAGTCCTGGCAAAGCGGCTGTTCTGTTCTCGGGGCCAGGAGCTGTGTAAATAAGAAATGAATTTCCCTCTTAACGCATGGTTGGGACATTTGTAAAAGAAAATAGGCCTTGTAATGGCTGTAGGTCAAAGCCAAGGAAGCTGGCAGCTATTTTGGACACTGATATGGCTCCCTCAGTGCCAAAGCTCAGCTGGGGCAGGAGAAAAAGGACCATGAAGGGGAGTGAGGTAGAACATATTAAGAGAATAAGCAGCACTTCAGAAAGTGACAAGTCACACTTGGGATCCTAAACCCCTGGAAGCGTGCCTGCTTTTGTTTGAGGACTCCTTCGTTCAAAAGCTGGAGCTTTGCCTGTCCATCCGACCTAAGGAGAAGAATGCTTCTCATCGGCTTCCCTGGAACTCTTGGTTGCTCTTTCGGCTGAGACAGGTGAAAACAGCACCTGTTGAAAACAGATTCCAATTAGGGCCATGGACTTATAGGCAGAGGGAGAATGAAAAGCGGGGTCAGAAGACGCAGGTATCCACTCCATATTGGCCAAAGGAGCATTTGGAGCTGGGCTTCTGAAATGGCAGGTGCTGCCCACAGAAGAAGGTGCGCTTGAGACTGACCGAGGCTTGAGGGAATTCGGGGTGAAATTTAGGCTTGGGGACAATGTTTGCAAGTTTGACTCAGTAAATAGGACCTGGCT
>NW_020717167.1:95737-119273 GCF_900518725.1 Notechis scutatus | reverse complement strand
GGGGGGGGGGAGGAGGAGGAAGGGGAGGAGGAGGAGGAAGAGGAGGGGAAGGAGGAGGAAGAGAAGGAAGGGGAGGGGAAGGAAGAGGAAGAGGAGGAGAAGGAAGGGGAGGGGGAGGAGGGGAAGGAGGAGGAAGAGGAGGAGGAGGAGGAGGAAGGGGAGGGGGAGGAGGAGGAGGAAGAGGAGGGGAGGCGGAGGAAGAGAAGGAAGAGGAGGAGGAAAAGGAAGGGGAGGGGGAGGAGGAGAAGGAAGGCGAGGGGAAGGAGGAGGAAGAGGAGGAGGAGGAGGAAGAGACAACAAGAGAAAGAAGGTTTCTAAATGGATTGGCACCATGTTCCTCATCTGGGTTTAGAAAATAGCTTCAATCTGAACATCTGGACATCAAATCTAAATATTGGGGGATGCCAAGCTTCCAGTTAAGGGAGGGGGAAGGGAGAGAGGGAAGGGGAAGGAAGGAGGCTCAGGGGTTCACTGCTCTCCAGTTGCAGCAACCCCCCCCCCCCCGTTCGGCTGCCTCTCCCTTCACAGATCTGCTTACAACCACAACAGCTCCAACAATCCACTTTGCCCGACCTCCCCTCAAAGGGCCACAGTCAGAAAGCAACACCAACAGAAGAGAAGAAGAGAAGGCTGCAAAGGGAGGGACATTTTCAGAGCAACGTGGGGTGGTGGTGGTGCAGGTTTAGTCCAGGCCTTTCTCCTTCCCCAGAACATCCCACCTCCTCCAGCCCGGCTGCCTCTTGGCCACCCCACCCCCTGCAAATCAGGGCCAGGGGCAGCAAAGGTGGAGGGCTTGACGCTCTGCTCTGATTGCTCACATCCGTCTGCCGCTGCTGACAACCAGGGCTGTTAGCAGAGGGAGGCTGAGGTTTAATTTACCTGACTTGTTAACAGTTCCCTGCTTTTGTTTTGCTTTATTTCCCCCCCCTGCCCACTCAGCCTTTGCTGCTCCCCTCCCCTTCCTGAAGTTCTGGGTTGTCAACATTTTCACATCTCCAGGTTAAGTGGCGCGTTCCCGCCAGGCCGCTAACATCCCTCAATAATCCGAGATCGTTTGTTCCCGGGTCTTGGAAGCCTTGCAAGGCAGAGATGGGTGTAACCATGCACGGTCAGGGCAAGAGAGTTGGGTGGGAGAGATGGATGGACAGCAGGAAACACCTAGCAGTTTGACAGCTGTCCATCATGGGAGCTGAAATGTGTCCTGCCTAAGAGTGCTCTGACCCCAGCTGTAGCGTAGGGCTGCCCGAAACCAGGTAGAATAGAATGCGGCGGCGGCTTAGACTTTTAGTGCTAAAAATGCAGGGTTAAAAATAATGGCATCGGACAGACTGCTCCCATTTGCAAGGTCTTGAGTAGTTACTATATGTACAGAAATTTTTAAAAAGTACTGTATTTACAGAAGCTACTATATGTACAGAAACAAAACTTCTTATAGCTGCTACTATCTGGAATCGCCAGCTTCTGATTTTTTCCGTATCTCCCACCACCATAGTAGAAAGTTGTCCTCCTACTACATCTCTTCCTCCTCCCTCTCTCCCTTGCTTCCTTCACCCTCCTCTTCCTTCCTATCTTCCCTCCTTCCTTTTTCTCCTCCTCACCTTCCTTCCTTCTTCCCTCCTCCTCCTTTTTTCGGGGGGGGGGGGGCGTGCGTGTTAGTCTATTTAACCAGGTGCCCACAATAAGCCTCAGAGAAGCTTTCCTCCCCCTGCTTTCCACCCCACTTCTTCTCGGTCAACCCGATAAAACAACTGGAAAAACAGAGGATGTCAACACTTGAAATCCAGAGGCTAACTCTGCAAACCAATTTCAATTTTATCTGCATGAACAAATCCAGGCTCGGAAGGATAAGCTGTTTTTAAATGAAAATAAATGGGGAGCCAATAGATCTCAAACGCGAAGTTTTGGCTGGAGTGTATATATGAAAAGAGAGCCACAGATTTCGCGAAGGGCGGGCAGATGGCTGAGACAATGACGGAAATGCATTTGGCCCCACAGAAAAATCAGGGGCAATTGAAAAGATGGCAAGTTAAATTTAAGCTCATACACTCCCCCCAAACCAAGCTAGCAACTCCATCACAGTTGAGCAGAGGGGTTAGCAGGTAGGCATGTGTGAGGTTGGGGCAGGATTTTATTTTTGTTTCTTGATATCCTCCAGAACTTTGTTTTTGGATATAATCAATCAATCAGAATAGAGCTGGATGGGACCTTGGAGGTCTCCTAGTCCAACCCCTTGCTCAAGCAAGAAATCCTATGCCATTTGAGACACGTGGCTGTCCGGTGTTTTCTTAAAAACCTCCAGTGATGGAGCACCCACAACTTCTGAAGGCAAATGGTTCCAAATTGTTCTCATTGTCAGGAAATCTCCCCTCACTTCTCGGTTGCTTCTCTCCTTGGTTAGTTTCCATCCATTGCTTCTTGACCTACCTTAAGGTGCTTTGGAAAATAAGTTGACCTAGGACAATCTGTGACATTATTCCCATGCATCTTTCTATGCCCCAGACCGAAAGGGGTTTGAGTAGAGTGGTCATTCTTTCTGAGAACATCATGATGGAAAGCATCTTTTCAGAAGAACCCTCAGTATCTACATTGAATCACCATTCTCCAGACTATTGAGCTCCGCTCAGCCCCTGCTGCTAGCAAATCTATTCTAGAAAACATTCAGAACCCATCGGAGACCTCTTCTTTCTCATTTGTCTCCCCCTTTTCACTGTGGGAAGTCCCACCAGCCATATATCGGTGGAAGAAACCATTAATTCTTCTGATAACCGTCATTGGAGACCTTCAGTTTCTGAAGGACCGGACAGCACAGTTAGCAAGCATTGTTCTAAACTAAGATCTGACCAGTTGGGCTCAAGATGTTGGGTGAATCCACTGTGTAGCTTCTAGTTGATGGTTTAGGACTCATCAAGCAATGTTTCCCAGCCTTGGTAACTTGAGGATATGTGGACTTCAGCTCCCAGAATTCCCCACCAGCATGGAGAATTAAATCATCTAGAGATGGCCAGAAAGGACACTTCCTTGAGCCTCCAAAAACCCAGATGGATCAAGTCTCCTAATTTTTCCAAGAGGAAAGAGACTTTCTCCAAATACCTCTGAAGACCAGGACTTGACGTCAGTGATAATAGGATCACTGCATTTCCTTTAAATGAAATATTGAAAGCAACTTCTTTTCCATCAAACCAAAATGCCAAAGAGATGAGGAAAATTAAAACAAAAAAAAAAATTCAAAATACTTCTTTGTGTGTTCCATTAGTCCCTGAAGGGCACCTGGTTGGAGAAGGTTTCTCTGTCTGACCAGAACTAATTCAATTGGGGGGCGGCTCACCCAGCCGGCTGATTGGACCACCTCTTCTTAATGAGACAAACCACACAGTCAGTCTGGCCCCATTAGAAATTCCTCACATAATCTCCAAATTTAATGCCTTTATCATTATTCAATGGATCAGTGAACAAGGGAGCTACAGAAGGACAATTAGAAACATTTCTTTTTTTTATTCAAAAATTTTTTTTTCTCCTCTATCACTCTGGCTTTTATCGAAAGACTTATTTGTTCGCTAATTGCAAATACATAATTTTGCTGGAGATTTAGGTTACATGGCTAATAGAGTCACGAGCAGCAAATGATGGCTTTCTGGGATAAATTCCTATCCAGCCATGTTTGGATTAAAATGGGATTTATTTATAGGTTACCGTTTGGAAAATAATGCATTTTTCCTCCTTTCGGTAATTTTTTTTTTTTTTTTGCCTATTTTGCATGAGGTCACCCTCAACATGCTTTAGGGGGAGGGAATTAAGAATCTGAACCTAGAAATTCTGAATCCTGCCCCAATTTCCACCAGAATTCAATACTAGTTCCATGTCTGATTTCTCCAAAACAGTAGCTCAAATGACTCCATATTAAAGATTCATTTGTATGCATTTTCTTGCACACATCTCTTAATAGATGCAGTTTTCCATAACAAGGACTGGCAGTGTCTGACTTACACCAGGCTCCTAAAATCTGTCCTTCCTTTCACTTTTACTGATAAATACTTTCCTCAATACTTTCCTCATCTTGTATGTTACTTTCATGGACATGCATATTTCCCCCCACCTCTTCCTAATGAAAATGTGCAATTTAAAATTTTAAAAGGCTGGATTCAAACCTGAATTGTGTTTTTAGTTCATGGTTTGGCTCCGAAGAGACGAATTAGGTTAAATTCGCAGAAAGATGAAACTTGACTGAATATTCGTCCCAGGCTGAGTTTAAGATCCTCATTTAGTTGATTCCTTTATGAACCAAGCCTGTTGCAATCCATAGTTTCCTAATGAAAAAAATGCATTTCAAATTTTAAAAGGACTGATTCAAATCATCATCGCATTTCGGTTCATATATTTGGTTCTGAAGAGATAAATTAGGGAAATTCGCAGCAATCAATTTTTCCTCCAAGGAAGAAAAACACCCCACCCTCCAAGTTTCTCTCAAAATAGCCTTTGAGATGTTAGGAGAAAGTGACTTCCTACTTTAAGTCACCCACAAACAATTGTCACTAACGTAATTAAGTAATAAATTAGCTTTTGCCTCTTCTCGTGAATATCAGGTTACCTATATCCTTGGACTGAAAAGCTGTATCTTAAAAGTGCAAATTTCTTTCTTTCTTTCTTTCTTTCTTTCTTTCTTTCCTTCTTTCCTTCTTTCCTTCCTTCCTTCTTTTTTTGATGAATTAGCCAAGTTTGCATCACAATGAAAATTGAAGCAACTTTCATCCAGGCCTTATCTCTGGCCATTTCCCCAAATTTGATTCGGTTTGGAGCGTCCGACGGAGTAAAGAGTAATATTGACAAATGGGGTATTTACTTTATTCCTTCTTCTCATATCCTCACCACCCCCACCAACAATGAAACAGCCAGAATTCCAAGGTAAGGACAGGTTTGCTGTTACTTCAAAGACACCTCCTTGGTTCATTATAGAGACCGTAGTAGGGGGCAAAATTGATCTGAAGGAGGCTTAGAGTAGGCAGAGTGAGGAACGCCACATCATCAGTTGATTTAAATCAATCTCCCCCCCTCCCTTTCACTCTGGATTTTGCATGGATCCTAGAACAAAGAAGACTTGCCTTCTAAGGGAACGTGCTAAGAGGGCAAATTATTCACTCCTTCTATTCCATCTGAGCTCAGCGGGGGAGATGGGAACAGCAGGCGGACTCTTAGTTAAACACTCCAAGTGGGAAAAACAACTTTCAGGTGTGGTTTACGATGTCCAGAACTGTTCCCACAAGCCAACATGATGAGGAGAGTCTCTCAGGAAGTGTGAATGCAAACATCCAGAGAGACACAACATCCAGTTGGAGTCATCCACACATTCTTTAGATATATATATATATTTAAATAAGTTGATTGGTTGGTTGCCTCTATGTTCGATCCCCAGAAGCAGGGGTGGGATTCTACCGGTTCGCACCTATTTGCTAGAACCGGTTGTTAATGTTCTAAGCAGTTCGGAGAACCGGTTGTTAGAAGAAATTACTGGGCTAATCCTGTAAGGAAGGCAGAAAGGAAACATTCTGGTGTTGCTTAAAGAAACTGCCTCTCCATTAATCCTTATGACATTCTTGGCAGGACTAGCTTTCCTGTCTCTGGAACTTCTCTGGAGATTTTTTTTCCCCTCCTTTGCTGGTACTTTGCTTGTGTGGAGTGACCATTCAAAGTTACAATGGCACTGAAAAAAGTGACTTATGACCATTTTTCACACTTACGACTGTTGCAGCATCCCCACAGTCATGAGAGGCCAGGCGAGGAGAAGCGTGCCTTGATGTGAGTGATATTGAGTTGGCCACGCCCAGCCAGTCACATGACCACCAAGCCACGCCCACCCAGTCACATGACCACCAAGCCACGCCCACCAACTAAGTCACGCCCACAGAACTGGTTGTTAAAAAATTTGAATCCCGCCCCTGCCCAGAAGTCTTGATAGCCCAAGAAATAAATAAGCAAGTCTGAAAGCAGCATTTGATTGGTTTAATAAGGAGTGAACCCAACTCAATGTCAATCTCCAAAGTGGACCATCAGAACGGGATCTTCCAACCTCTTCAATTATGGAGCCAAATGGAGAAAATCTGCTAAATTGGATGCAGACCTGGAAAAAGATGTATGCCTGCCATTTTTCACCCTGCAGCAGTGGGAAAGGTGCCCTGTCCCTGGAATGAAAACAGGATATATAGTAATAGTCACTGATAAGGATATCTGGACATCATGGATTAACAGGTTCACTTTGAAGATGTCCAGGTTGGTGGCCATCACCACTTCTAATGCACATATTTGTCAGACTTAAAGCCATGCCCTGATTCACACTAGCCACGCCCTGATTCACACTAGCCACGCCCTGATTCACACTAGCCACGCCATTTGACAGCTGTGCTGTCATTCGGGAAGTGGGGGAAGGAGAAGGTCCTCAGCCTTGGACATGAGCTTTCCAGCAGTATCCAAATTATGTGGTGGTTGTGGTGAGCATGGAAAAACCGGTGGAGAAGTTATGTCTATCTTTCAGGGAGGGGTCTCTGCTGAAGCCACAAACTTTAACTCTTGCAAAGCTGGAGCTGGCATTCACACCTGATAAAAATGGTCCAGGGGACCCTTTCCTGGATAATGTAAACATCAGGTGTGATTCAGAGTGGAATTTTGAGCCAGGCTGAAAGGACCCAAAACCATTCGCTTGGTGGCAACTAGTGAGAAGGACAACTAAATGTTTACAAATGGCTGTGGAGTTTTGCCTGACCAGTAGGCCATATCGGGTGTTCCTGGGAAAACAAATTCAGGTTGGACTTGTCTAGAAGACCTTCAGGTGCAATTAGAGCAGGATGTTTTCAAGAAGGAGAAGTTCTCCAGAAGAAAGAAGTCAACTCCATGGACCAATAATCATCTTTAGTCCATCTTGTGCTGGAGGGAACTTTATTGCTTCTCATTTTCCTAGAAGGCAGTTCTACCACCTGGGGTAACAGACCTTACACCTAACGGCAGTTGCACAGGTGTGTGCAGGTAGCAGAATTTCACAATTTCGGCTTTTTAAAGAGGGAGAAGAGAAGTAACTCAAGGAGGAGCTTCTGGCAGACAAGAAATACCAACCCTAACCTAGGCAGGAACAGGTGTGTAGAAATTCATACTCAGACACCAGATAAAACAACATTCCCCTCCCCACCTCTCCTCGACTTCCATAAATCAAATCTCTAATTCTTCACTGTCCAGCCAGATTGCTCGCTGGGACGGTGATGAATCGTCTTCCCGCCCTTGACAGCTGCAGGAAAATCACTCATGGCCAAAGACAGACCTCTAAATCTGCCATTATAGAGTGCTGAAAGGAAGAATCTCTGTTTTTACAACCTACCTCAGCTATAATAAATATTTAAAATCCACATTAACATCCTCTTATAGTTACAATCTAGCCTCTGTGGAGAAGAGTCCAACTTAGATTTAATTAGCAACTGAACCTTACCGGTGCAGAGTCCAGGTTAGACCTGGGTTCCAGGTCTCTGGCGGAATGCTTCTGTTTTCTTAAACTACCTACACCGTAATAAATATCAGCCACGTCACCGGTTCTCCCGGTTAGAGACAGAGGTCTTTTTGTGTTCTCCAATGCTTACATTTAATTTAAATGATTGGATCTTTTCAGACGCCTAGGGGAAAAATGATTTTCTTCCTCAGCAGAAGTTCTACCGTGCTTTACTTCGAAAAGTTGGCACAATGTCTTTGGCACCGAAGTTGGGGTTGTTGTTGGAGCTTTGGGGGGGGCAGGTAAGGCGAGACGGAGGCAAGGTCAGTCGGGAAGAGGTCTATTCAAATGACAAGAAGCTTGGATTGAATTCTCAAGTCCTCCTCCGTAGGTTCTTCCAGAATCTGTAAGATTCTGCCAGAATCTCTGGAAGATTCTTCCAGAATCTGAAAGATTCTTCTGGAGAATCTTCCCATTCAGAAGGAACCTATCTTTCTTTCACCAATCTCAAACAGCCAGCCAGACTAAATCCAAAAATTCAGCAGCTTAACCATGGTTGACATCACATTCCTAGGATAAGCCCCAGAGGTGGTGGTATTCAGCTGGTTCTGACCAGTTCTGGAGAACCAGTAGCGGAAATTTTGAGTAGTTTGGAGAACTAGCAAATACTACCTTCAACTGATCCCACCCCCCATCTCTTCTCCACCTCCCATTGAGTCCCTGCTAATTGGCTGGGTTTTCTTTGGTTGCCCTGCATAGGAGAACGGAGCTAGAAAGCAGGTTAGAGGAATGGAGAAAGGAATGGGGATTTTGCAGTATCCTTTTCCTTCCACGCCCACCAAACCACACCCACCAAGTCACAACACACCCACTAAGTCACACTATGACCAACATGCCATGCCCACAGAACCAGTAGTAAAAAAATTTGAATACCAGCACTGGTAAGCCCAGTTCTCGTTCAGAAAATCCATCTTTTGAGAAGCTGTGAATCCAACTGTATTGACAAAAGAGTCTTCCCCTTGTAAAATATTAAGAAGATGGCCGATAAGCTGCACTCGGTGGGTTAAACAAGGTAAACACCACATTATGCGATATATAAATATAAATAAATCTGATTCTGGTGATTCCTTTCATTTGTTTTTGTTTTTTTAACCATTCGGAATCGCTTGACTTTTCTTCTTTTGTTTCATCACCTTAAGGTCTTTGCAGAACCCATAATGTGTGTGTGCTCATTGCTTAGGATAAGGGACATCACCTTCACGCTGTGGGTTATTCAGGACCATATATCTTTAAATGTATGGACCCTTCTCTCTCAGAGAGACTTTAGAGGTAATTTAGTCTTGGGGAGTTAACGTCTTGAGTGTTTCAAGAATACTGTTGATTCTGGAAGGAAGCAAATTGTAGCCTGAAGGAAGATACACATAGATAGGGAACACCGTCCCTTGAGTCTGACAGTAACATGAGCTATGGTTAGTTTTCTTTCTTTTTTTCTTTTTTCTTAACTATTGCTTTTCCAGATGGTTTCTCATTTCTGCAGGACTGCATGCTTGTAAACTTGGGAAGTCTATGGCTTTGAGAGATCAGTTGATTTCCACCAACCTGTGGTTGGGAGACCAAGAGTTGAGCTCTGTTGAGTTGGAAGGAACCTTGGAGGTCTTCTAGTCCAGCCCTCTTCTCCAACTTAACAACCGGTTCTGTGGGCATGGCCTAATTTGTGAGTATGGTTTGGAGGTCATGTGACTGGGTGTGCATGGCTTGCTGACTGGGCATGGCTTGGTGGTGATCATGTGACTGGCTGGATGTGGCTTGTATGTAAATATTATAAATATTTAAATATTGATTTTTTTTAATTAAAAAAGAGCAACTTTTACCCAAAATCAGGCAAATCAGGCAGGCAGATTGAGTTGCTCCCAGAATCACAGATTCACTCAGAGATCTATCTTTCTGCAATTGGCTACCTGAGTCTGCACTGAAAAATAGAAGCTTCAGTCCTAAGGAAAGTTCAGCTCTGCTTTTAGATTAGCTAGAAAACAAGAAATCTAATGATTTCCTGCTTTCTAGCTAATCTAAATCTCCTGGCAGAGCTGATAGTCAGAACAGCTGATGGTCGGGGGGAAAAAAGGAAAAATAGCAACTTACCAAACGCAGGCAAGTTACCTGCATGCCAGGTAAGGAGTGAGTGGGTGGGGAGGGGTGGGGCCAGCCAGTGGAACAATTTTCCAGTTCTCCGAAGTGCAGAATCATAACAACCAGTTCTATAGAACCAGTCCGAACCAGTAGAATCCCACCCCTGCCTACACCGTTTCAATGTCTTCTGTTATTCCTTTACAGGCTTCCTAACAGCTTTCTTCATCCTTTTTTTTAAAAAAAACATCTTGGGTTTGGAAAGTTGACCAGTCCACCTCTGCCTTCACAATCAAGAGCTCCTGGAAGGAAGACATGAAGTTGCCCACCGAGGATGAACGTGTAATTGCTAAAATGTGGAAACGGTTGTTGAAATTTGAAACAGAGGAAGAGCAGGTTAAATACTGTACAATAAACTGAGCAAGGGATTCTGGTTATAATATACCGATGTATATCTATCTACAAGGTACAGATCTAAAGAAATTCCACCAGAGTACCACACGATATAAGTTTTCTACAACAGCAGGTATCTTCTGGCGTCTTCTGTTGCAGGGTTTCCAGACTTTGGACTAGAAATCCCTGCAAGGAATTTTTGGTTTTTTGTTTTGTTTTTTTGTGGTTGGGGGCTGGGGAAACCCTGTTGCAGTGGAATTCCCCTCTGCAGCATAAAATGGTGCAGACAGCTCTAAATAGATTGTTGGTTTCATCCATGACCTCAGAAGCAAGCTGAGATGGTGCTATGGTTATTTTATATATATATATAATATATATATATATTAATTTTTGCATTGCATTGTGGCACGCCCCTCCTCCCCACGGATAAATCAAGCTGTCTGGTCCAACAAGCTGAAAGCCAGAATTCCTCTTTATGGGACTTCTGGTTATTCTCCACCCTTGAAACCCAAAGTTGCTTCTCTGGCTGAGGGCTGGTGATCACCTGGAATTATTTCCCCAGTTCTCCGGCTCAGCGGGACTGTCCATTAGCTGCCACGGTTCGCTGAGGATGGCATGTAAATTCCGGATATCTGTGGTGGGGGGCCTGGCAGCTTATTGGTTGACGTCTTCCGCTCTCAGAAATGGGTCATTTAAAGAGAAAACTGCCAAGTTTTCAATGCCTCCAAAGACTGAGAACATATCAAAACATGTCTCCTGTCTCTATCACGGCACACACAGAGTTGGCATTCAGAAAGGAAGCAGGGTTGGGGGGGGGGGGGTCATTTCATGGAATGAACTCAAGGACCCCCAACAGATTTCTACCTCCACAGACACAACAAACCTTTGCCTTCCTTGACGTTATCAACCTACCTCGGCCCATGCTCAATGCCTTCCCCAGGCTAGGAGACCAGTAAGTAAAGCCTTCTGCAGAGAAGTCCTTGAAAATTCAGCCATGGGCTTTGTGGGGAGGGGAAAATTGAGCCCTCCCACTCTAGATGAGGAACTGCAGTCATGTCTTTATGCAAGATTCCACCAGAAATGGTGAATTTTTCCTCCCAAGAAAGCCACATTATTTTGATCCAGTTCTTCCAAGCCATTCTTAGAGGCAGGAATATTTGGTCAATAAATGTGGACTGGGGGGTGATTAGCACGGATTGGGGTGACCAGCGTGGATTGGGGGGTGACCAGCAGGAGTTGTATGTAACACAGTTCTTCTTGGACCGCCCAACTTCAGATGATGTGCCTGAAATAGATTGGTGAATGCAGAAAGAGAAACAAAGCTTGAACATCTGGTGGAAAGTTAGAATGTGTGAGACCATTATCACCTCAACAATTATTACAGAAGTATTTTTTGTATGGAGATATTTGAGGTTCCCCCCAATAATTTATTTATAGTTAAGGAATGTCCCCAGAGTTCCTTTTCTAGATTTTTTTTTTTTAATAAACACATGTGTGGATTGTTTGCCTATCCAAGGTAGACCTCACCAACCCAAGCAAAAGTATCTCCATTCTGGCTATACATCTAGAAGTCCAAAATTATGAGTCTCTTCCACGCCTATGGGGCACGCTTTCCTTATTTTTCAAACAGCAGCACAGCTGTAGCTAACACAAACTTTTAGCTGGATGCTACCCGACATATACAATTTTTTAAAAAATGGGTAGACATCAAAATAATCCGGTATTATAGATAGAGTCCTCTGCCCTGCTGGGCTGCCACCGTGAGGTTTATAAGGCATGTTGAGGTTCTTCAGCTCCAACCCCTCTCACTTTGCAGCACATAGTCTATATCTCAGTATTTGTCCCAATGGATTGGAGTACTCCACGTTTTGGTGGAATGTAGTCTGGACTCGCAGGGGGAAGGTGCTCCTTCACAGAGGCCAAAGAGGCAGCAGAGCTGGGAATGTCTGGTGGACATGAAGAGAGCTAGGCTGGGCTTCCCTGGCAGTTCACAAAATATATCTATAGTTATGCTGATAGTTGATTTAGTTTGGCAAGATTCTGTCTATAGGTGAACAATAAAGGAACTACTCAGAAGTAACTCTACGTGTCATTCTTGGTCTTTGGGTTCGATACATATAGACATTCTCCAAGCTTCATCCCATCCCATCAGAATCTGGAGGAGTCCTCACACAGCCAACATGCTCCAACATCTTCCACTGAAGGAATGATGGCCTTACTCATGGTGGAGAATGGGCAAAGACAAACGGTGGCCTATGTGATACCAAGCTGAGTTATAACTCCGGGGAGCAACTTGGTAGCATATAAGGGAAGGGTGCAATTAGCAGCTATGCATACACTCCTATGGGTAGACCATTAATTGATCCTTTACATCAGGAGACAAGGGGGGTGAGAATTGATCTGGTGCTTCTGAAAGCTTTTCCCGAGTGAGTAGACTCCAAGCGTGTTGGAAGTCAAGCCAGCATTACCCAGCTCAAACTTTAATTAGCTGGGCCAAGCGGGAGCATTTGGTGGGATGGAATTGGGCGGTCGTTGTTTTTGGCTCTGGTGCACTGAAGAAAGGTGTCCCCTCGCTCCGAACACCAGGGTGAGAACTAATAACTTGGCCGCACCTGAAATTCAGCGCCTGGCCCAGACAGTTGAAGCCTTCCTGGTTTTCATTCTTTGTCCATGAAAATGATCTGATCAGAATAAGGAAGCAAGTGGTACATCAGTCTGCCTGCGCTTTTCATTTGCTGCCTGGATAGCAATTCCTGACAGCTAATATTTCATTGAAAATAGAGCCAACTTCCCCGCCCCCATCTCTTTCTCTTTCTGTCTCTTTCTCTCTCTCTCTCTCTCTCTCTCCTGTTTATGAAGCTGAGGGTAAGTGTTTAATTAGTTGCCTAATTGCCTGGGTAATTGGTAGACATACTCAGCTCTCCAAGTAATCAGTCTGAACAGGCCTTGAAAATATCTGGCCCAGTATTCATTAGTGCAGTTAAATCGTTAAACAGTTACTGTGTTTGGTTTTTGACAAAGCCCGGCTGACAGCTGTGTTGGGCGCATCTCGCTGGCACTTGCAGGCGGCGTCCTCTTCCCTGGGATGGGGCAGGGAAGACCACCTCTCTCACCATCATGGCTGGGGGGCTAGGAAGGAGGGAGGGAGGACAGATGGAGAAGCCCCGCTGGGCAGAAGAAGTGGTGATCTCCATGCTGATCCACAGAAGATGCAGAGATGGTTCTACCTCCCATGGCAGTTGGTCTGGGCTGAGCTCTTTGGTTTTGTTGTTGTTAGTTGCATGGACAATGTCCCACCAGGCCTTCCTGTCCTCTTCCATCCCCCGGAGTCCATTGAAGCTCAAGCCAACTGCTTCAGTGACTCCATCCAGCCACCTCCTTCTCTGCCGTCCCCTTCTTCTTCTTCTTCTTCTGCCCTCCAACTTTCCCAGCATTCGGCTCTTCTTCTCCAGCCAGTCCTTCCTTCTCATGAGGTGGCCAAAGTCTTTGACTTTCATCTTCAGAATCTGGCTTTCTAAAGAGCAGTCAGGTAGATTTGCCCATTTCAGGAGAGCCACGTTCGAGATCCTGAGATGCAGGGTGGGTGGTGGAAACACCTCCAGCGAAAGGAGAGGGGGAACCTATCTTTTTAGGTAGGTCTCCTAGGGCCATCAGGTGAGTTGCTAGAGTTGCATAGAGAAGAATCTCCATGAAAATTGAATGATTTTAAAACTAGTTAATTCCCAATTTTCTTTCAATTCAAGCAGGCACATGGGGAGGTCATAAACGGCTCTACAGATTGACTTGCGAGTCTTATTTTCCACCTTTGGTCTAGCAGTTCTCAACCTGCTTCTTCTATGTTTTTTCCTCCCAACAACCCAAGAGGTAGGTTGGTCTGAGGGAGAAAGCTCGGCCCAAGATAGCCAGTAGCTGAGGATAGGACTTGAACCTGGTGGTCCTATCCTCATCCAACTCTTTAACCACTAGATTATATTTGTTCTCATTTCTTCTCCATTGTTTTTATGGAAGCATGGAAACTGTTTTGACTAAGCTAGGGGTGGGGAACGATGGCCCCTTTATGACTTGTGGACTTCAACTCCCAGAATTCCTGAACCAGCCATGCTGGGGCCAGAAATTCTGGGAGTTGAGGTCCACAAGCCATAAAGGGCCCATCGTTCTCCACCTCTGGTATAAGTCAATAACTCAAGATGGCTGATCTTGGATTTTTATTTTTTTTTAAAGACTGCGTTCAGTCTTGAAGGGGTGGCTGAAAATGGATAAGGAAGAGAAGACCAAAAAAAAAAGGGGGAAAGCTGGGGCTCAGAACAATGCTGAATCTAAGTCAGAATATTGATGAATGTGTTTAAAAAGTACTAGGAGTTTCATGTAAATATTCTGCCCTTTGCAAAGAAGCTGGCCAACGTTTGCATGCCTTACTCCTTTTTAACGCCTTCGAACTGAAAACACACTGTTTAAAACTAACAAATCCAGCTAGCTAAAAACACACAGTCAACCCATGTTTTCACAGCGGGGTGTTTGAAAAGAAGAAAAAGCTGCAGTTTCGAAGGTAAACAAATTCTACCCAGGCAAAGGAACAGCAGCAATGTGAGTCCTACACATTAAGGAAAGCTGGTTTTCCCAGGCTTACTGGCCCCCTCTCCAGTGGTGCTGGGAAGCAGTTTCCCATTACTCTTCCTCTTCTCGGCCTACCAGCCATGTCAAGAGGATCACCAGCTTGGGCTCCAAAGGGCCAGGGAAAGATGTGTGGTGCAGAAGCAACTTGTGTGGCCCCTCAACATCACCATCCACATTCAACATCCTCTGAAGAACGTCCTTCTAGCATTGCCCCAGGCAGGTTGTCTCAGCTGTAGTCCAGGCTGGGCTTCATGGATTCCTCCAATGGACTGACTTGAATTTGGGGTCCTCCATTCCTTGGGAGATGAAGAGCTACTCTATCCCTTGTAGGAAGGCATTATGCCATCTCAGTCTAACCCAATCAAACGTGGTCTTCCCTGCAGCCCATTTTGATCAGCCGTCAGTCTTCTGACCTCTTGCTTCTTTTCTCTTGGCTTGGTCACCTCTTTGGGAAGTCCAGCTAGATGTTGGCTGAGCAACACATTTAAGATTGTGTTGAAGGATTCGGTGATTTGCCTTGGGGTCAGAGGCTGTGAGTTCGATACTGGGTAGAGGCTAATATCTGGAATAGACTCTCCTGCTCGAGTAGGGGGTTGGACTAGATGATCTCCAAGGTCCCTTCCAACTCTGTTATTCTATGTCTATGTCTAAACGCCTTCAAAAGGAACATGGTCTCCATCAAGCTGCCTGCTCAAATTCCAGAAGCTGGAATCTCACACATGGCCAATGTGGGTATAAATGTAGGATTTGCAAACGAGCCTCAGGAGATCTGGGCCAAAATATTGCCAGCGACCCTCCAGAAATGCGGTCAGTTGTGCTCCCAGGGGACACACAAATCAATTGTTTCCAAGCCCTAAGACAAAGCGACAAGCTAACTTCTAAGGGGTTTTCTCCACACATGTCTAGGGTTAAAGGTGATAAGTCTTCCCCAAATCACAACATTGTTGCTGGGGCAGGGGGTAGAGGTTGACCCAGCAGGACTGAGGAATAAGAATGACAAAGCTGGATGGGCTCCACCTCCTTGAAACCGCCTGCCGGATGCCTTGCAATTCCATTCACCAGAGATGTACCATGTATGATAAGATTCAGGATGCAGAAGACCCAACTTAGACAAACAAGTGACCATAATGGATCTGACTCACCAATGGATCTGCAAGTTTCCATACCCCGGTCAAGAGGCCACTTAGAGGAGTTCTGCATAGGTCTGGGGATTCAGGGAGTTATGGATGGAGCACATCTGGACAACATCAGTTTGGGAAGAGCTGGAGAGTGCATCCCTGGTCGCAAGGAGAGAATCCTCCTGAAATTTTGAGATCAGGTTAAAAAACAAAAGGCCCCAAAAGTAAGAAGGTTAGCGGTGGGAACTTCCAGATGAGAATTCAGTTCCTCCGCATTAACTTTGCTAGTGAAGGTTTATGAGAGTTGACTTTACAGAGTCCTGGACAAAAGCAATTCTGAAGATACATGGACCATTCCAATATTGGGCATGGACTGATGGTCCATCTATAGACCCGGAGTGTCCCACCTTGCAACTTTAAGACTTGTGGACTCCCAGAATTTCCCACCCCATAAGGGTTGGACACCCTGATATAGACAATATAGATGTTAGGTCTCAACAGGACAAGAACCCCTCCAAGTTTCCTTCCAACTCTTGTTCGTCTATTATACAATGCCGTTGCTAGATGGATCATCCCTGTTGTAGTCGATGGTGCGTTTAGATGGACAACCCCTGGTGAGACAATATGACGCATAGGTGGACCATCCGTTACTGACTGTATTTTCCCATCCATCGTAGAAGGAATATTGAGCTACATGGACCAAAGTTCTCATTTAATCTACGCTTTTCGTAAGGACTGAACCAACATTTGTGAGCGACTCAGATTGGCTCCTCTAACATTTATCCTGGGACACGTATATTCAAGCTTCACTCATGAACCAACCTTGTTCAAGCTTTGCTTTATTCCACTAAGATAAAAAAACAAAACACCTCCAGCAAGAAAACGACTTGAAACAGTTCCCCCGAGAGCTCCTTTAACTTGACTGAGGGGACCACTTGTTCAGAAGAAGCAGGGATCAATCGTAGGTGATGATCCACGGCTTGCAGCCTGCCTCGGCTCTGTAGCTTGACAGCGTGAGGCTTTGTTCCACCGCACATCTGTAAGACATTACACCTGGTGCCTGGCAGAGGCCAGCGCTTTACAAGGAAAGTCCCACCGGCCGAGGCTGGGAGGGAGAAAGTTCCACCTGGGTGGCCAAAGCATTGACAGCCTCTCTCCCTTGTCTTCGCCTTCTTCTGATCACAAGGCGGGTGACAAATTGGCTCTCTTTTCAAGGAGAGGGAAAAAGCGAGCGAGATCCCTAAGAGGAAGAAGAAAAGCATGTTGACCAGCTCACTTTCGGATCTTGAGGGACCCCAACAAGGGCGGTCATGTATCCTCCTTCATAGAGGACAGCTCTTTTTGGAGAGCTCGTGGAGGTATGGATCCTGACTGAAGGTGGTCCACTTCAATGGCCCCCTGTCTACTGCAGCTTCAGGATTTGATCTGTCCTTTGATCCTTTCTTTCCTTCCTTCCTTCCTTCCTTTCTTTCTTTCTTTCTTTCTTTCTTTCTTTCTTTCTTTCTTTCTTTCTTTCTTTCTTTCTTTCTTTCTTTCTTTCTTTCTTTTCTTCTTCTTCTTCTTCTTCTTCTTCTTCTTCTTCTTCTTCTTCTTCCTCCTCCTCCTCCTCCTCCTCCTCCTCCTCCTCCTCCTCCTCCTCCTCCTCCTCCTCCTTTCTCTTCTTCTTCCTCCTCTTCTTCCTCCTCCTCCTCCCTTTCTCTTTTACTACTTCAAATATCCCGAAAGTTACAAAGTTCTGGTTCTTGCTCTTCCAGTGACCTCAACCATTGTTAATCTGACGTTCTTGTAGGGACATATTTATTTATTTACATCTCACACTTTTTAAACTGCCCATCTCCCCTCAGAGAGGGGCTCTGGATGGTGGAGTATTACTACTCTAGAGCATTATAACTCTAAGTAACTCATAGAGTATAGGAAGTGAGGAAGATGATCTAGATGGAGATATTGTCTGGGCAAAAGGAGTTGAAGCATTTTTTAAGCCCATAATTTAATCCGGCAAGATTCTGTCCACTGGCAAATAGAGTATTGGGCTTGGACCTGGTCTTCTTCATTATGAACTGAGCCTTTCAGTCACGAACTCTGGTGTAGTTGATTAGCAACAGCTACAGTCCATTCTGCTCTTGATTAATTGGGAAACCAGTTTCATGATGATTCTTCACAGCGGCCTTCTTCTGGCTTGGGTTGCCTCTCTTGTCCTATCACCATTTAGTTTTTCTTTCCAGCTGCCTTTCTGCATTTCCGGCACATGTGCCCATGACCCGCACAGTCAGCGTGGGTGTTAATCATAGGCTCAACTTTTCCAGACAGCCCATGTCCACCACACCACCAGCGCCCAGAAGACTTGTTGTCTCAGCTTGCATTTGTTGGTTCAGTACTTGCTGGGTTTTAGGAAGCTGTTAGAAGCCTAAAGATCCAGCTCTGTGTTAACATGCTTGCAGCAGTTATCTCTCCCCTGGTGCAAACTTTTTTTGATTGCAGCTTTGCATATCCATCTGAGGAAGACTTACTGCCTGCCTGCTACTGGAGCTGCTTTCTCAAGGTCAGAGCTTTAGTGGTCATCATGGACAAAGATAAGGAGGGAGGGAGGGCGAAATGGAGAATGTAGATTTCAGAAAGGAACAATACAGGAGGAAAGCATGGCATCTTTTCTAGTCTAATCCTTACCCTGGATTAGAATAGATTAGGATTCTTCTCGAACTCCTTGATTGTTAGCTTGCTCTTCTATGTTCCTTTCTGGATCTCTGAGCTTGGTTGTTTGGTTGCAGTCATTTTATAACCCAACTGGGTAATGTCATTAGCGATAAGAGAATGTGAGGTTTGATCTCTGTTTCTATACAGTAACTTGCCCTACCAATTTTGGTTTGTGTGTGTGTGTGTGTGGTGGTGGTGATGGTTTTCTAGATTGTTTGTCTGGTGTCAATCCCTGCTTCTCTAGCCAAAGGCCACTGCAAAGGACCCGTTCTTTCTCACCATCCCTTTTGAAGGGTGTGTAAACGTACTTTTTATTTTACGCACAGATTTCTGTGATCCAAGGGATGAAGAGCCCACAGACTAATATTGGCTCCCCCCCTCTGGTCCCCAAATCTCACCTTGCTACTCAAAGTGTAGTAACTGCAGCTAAGAGGGCTTTGTCTCAATCTCCATTGGGTTGGCTGAAGGAGCTAAGCACAAGCAGAATTATAAAGATGGAGGATGGTTCTAAAATCAAGGGTGCGCAAAGACCCTTTTTGAACACACACTGACTTCCTTCTCCTTGTTCTTGGCCAGCCATCTTTTCCCTCGGGAAACAGGACGTTAGGTGCGCGAGCATGTACAACTCTGTGAAAAGAAGTTAAACCAGGGGAGAATTTCCAACGGAGGCACTTTAGCTACTCTCTCCCCTGCTGATTCCTTCACTTTAAAAAAAAATGAAAAAGAAAAAGGGAAAATAATTACTTCTAAGGCTCTAACCTTTCCAGCAAGTGACTTTGTAATAAATAATCCACATGTCCCTTCTGTGCAATCCATCAGCGGGAACGCCTAATTACTTTAGACTCACTTTGAAAACCCTTCCAGTGCGAGTTTCAAATAAATAAAAAATTAACATGGAAACTCTCCAGCGCTGCGCCAGAAGAAAGGAAAGCATGGGGGAGTTTCATCCAATCTCTTCTCCTTCTAGACTGGAGGGTCTGATGTCTGAGATTGCTCACAATCTAATAATGACCCGGCTGAAGGTATCCATGGAAGGTTTCAGCGCAAAGGTTGGGAGGGAGTAGAAGAAAGTGATGGATCTTTAAACCCTTGGGCTTTGGAGAATTGACTTTCTCGGCCCTTCTCGGCTCTCAAAAGGAACTTAGACTCCATCAAATTTCCACTGATGGAGATAAGAGTCTCCTATCAACCAGCTCCTGGGGAGGAAAGCTACGGCAAATCTAGACAGCCTACTAAAAAAGCAGAGACACCCCCCGGCCAACAAAAGTGCGTAGAGTCAAGGCTACGGTTTTCCCAGTTGCAATGTGTGGCTGTGAAAGTTGGACCATAAGGAAGGCTGAGCGCCAAAGAATGGAGGCCTTTGAACTCTGGGGCTGGAGGAGAAGATGAGTCCCTTGGACTGCAAGGCCATCCAACCGGTCAGTCCTAGAGGAGATCAACCCTGACTGCTCTTTAGAAGGCCAGATCCTGAAGATGAAACTCAAAGACTTTGGCCACCTCATGAGAAGGAAGGACTCGCTGGAGAAGAAGAGCCGAATGCTGGGAACAGTTGAGGGCAAAAAGAAGAAGAAGAAGGGGACGCCAGAGAAGGAGGGGGCTGGATGGAGTCATGGAAGCAGTTGGCGTGAGCTTAAATGGACTCCAGAAGATGGTAGAGGACAGGAAGGCCTGGAGGACCGTTCTCCATGGGGTCGCGAAGGGTCAGACATGACTTTCCGATTAACAACAACAAATCAACCATCTCCTTTCCTTCTCAGAGCGATTGTGGCCCTACCGTCCAGCTTTGCACCATCTTGCTAAGTATGGGAGGGCTATCATCGCATCCCAAAGTCCACGGTGCTTCTTCTACTTTGGCCAACTGACGTAGCCCACCCTCTGCTCCTTCTGTCTCTGCACTGCAGGATGTTCCAAGACAAAGATGGCAAGAAGCTAGATCTTTTTTTTAAAGGGGGGGGGGGGTTAAAAAGGAGCAGGGGGGGGGGGGTGTGGGGGGGGGGGAACAGCTCTCTGAAGTCCCAGTAACAATAAGATTTGATTTCACTGTGCGCCAGGGGACAATAAATACCTTCCAAACCTCCACAGGAGAATTAATTAAACGAATTTTGCTCTGCCAATTGTTTGTTATTTTTGCTGACCTCACCATGTGGATTAATATTTAATTAGCCTTTAGGAGAAGTGGAAAGCACTTATTAACCTGCTCTGTCAACCTGTCAGAGGTAAAGGTGGGATGCTGGGAACATCTCTGGACAAAAGGCAATATGAAGTGAGAGGGCAGGGGAATTCTCGCCTGCTTGGGAACCAAACTGGTTGGGGAAGTGGACAACCCCGGAACGTGAAATTCCTCGTTTCTCTCTTTTCCTTCTTCTGTGGGCTTTGCATTTCTCTGACCTCCTTCTTTGGAGGCCACATTCAAGTACAGAGAAGCAGAAGTCCAAGGGAGATGCTTCCCTTTTTCTTCTTAAAGAATGATGTCCCCCCAAACTGCTTTCCTAGGAGAAGAAAGATCTCCTCATTTTTCTTTTCAGCAGTTTGGGCAACCTTCCTCCACTCAGACTGGTTGTTGGTGGGCTCAAGCATCCTTCCAGAGCCATCCCATCCCCCCCACCAATGCACAGTTCCTCAACCTAATTGACTGAATCCAATCAAGGAGAGAAGCAACTTGGAATTCAGGAGAAACTTCCTAACAGTGAGGACAAGTAACCAGGGGAATCGAAGTTGCCTTCAGAAGTTGTGGGTGCTTCATCCCTGGAGGTTTTTTAAGAGACTGGGAAGCCTGTCTGAAATAGTTTAGGGTCTCCTGCTTCCAAGGTCCTCTCCAGCTCTATTCTGATTGAACCTTGGCAACTTGAAGATGGGTGGACCTCAACTCCCAGAATTCCTCATCCAGTATGGAGAAACCCATGGCATCTCCTCAACCTCTCCAATTGTCCTTGGGCCTTCAACACTCCTCGGGAGGAAGGGTTACAAAGGGCAGCCATTCTAGTTTTGGCTGATGGTTCACTGCTTCCTGCTCATCAGTCTTAAATGGGGGTCTCACCCCCCCCCCCCCAGGGTGCCCCATTTGATGCTAAAGTGAGGGACCACTCTTGCCAACTTTGGTCTATGAACTGGCCGGTGAGGAATTTAACAAACATGACCTCTGATATTTGCCTTTAAAGAGCCTTGGTGATGCAGTGGTCAGAGTGCAGCACTACAGGCTACTTCTGCTGACTGCCAGCTGGCCTGCAATTTGGCAGTTCGAATCTCCCCAGGCTCAAGGTTGATTCATCCTTCTGAGGTGGGTAAAAGGAGGACCCGTATTGTTGGGGGCAAGAGGCTGACTCTATAAACGGCTTAGAGAGGGCTGGAAAGCACTCTAAAGTGGTATATAAGTCTGCTATTGCTTGGGAAGGAAGGAAGGAAGGAAGGAAGGAAGGAAGGAAGGAAGGAAGGAAGGAAGGAAGGAAGGAAGGAAGGAAGGAAGGAAGGAAGGAAGGAAGGAAGGAAGCAAGCCATAGTGACACATTTGTTACAATGCAGTGTTACACTGCCCGGAGTTTGATCCTAACCAGATCAAGGTTGACTCAGCCTTCCATCCTTCCGAGGTGGGTAAAATGAGGACCCAGATTGTTGGGGGGCAATAGGCTGACTCTGTAAACCACTTAGAGAGGGCTGTGAAGCACGGTGAGGCTGTATATAAGTCTAAGTGCTATTGCTATTGCTGTTTAGATTCTGGATTATGTAGAAATGCTCAAAAGGGGGGGGGATTAATGAAGCCAACGAACCTTTTTCTTTTTAAATTCCCAAGCCAATGGACCGGGAGCATCCATTTCTAGCTGCTGTTTCTGTCACCATTCCTGGTGATTTGTTCTTCTTCGGCATTGCTGAGAGGACCAGAAGAAAACTTTCATCCCAGAGAGAAGAAAAGGAAAGTCTTCAAAAAGATAATAATGATGATGGTAGCAAACACTGCAGTATGTGTGCATCAAACTTTTATAGCTACCCCTAAAGACTGCTGTATCTTTTGTTTGCTGATTCAGTGCAGCATCAAGTCAATAAACAGCATGTGCTCAAGACATCTATCTTTGATCTCTTGTGTCAAAATTGGAGTTTCATGATCTTTGGGAAGGCTGCATCCATTTTGCACCCATTCTGGGAAGTTGCAAAGACACTTAAAAGTGATGCCTAAATGCAAAAATCTTGGCTGTTACTGCACGCAAATTTTCTCCACAATGGGCCAAAATTTGGGGTAGTGTTTCTTGACCTTGGCTGCTTGGAGACAGGTGGACTTCAACTCCCAGAGTTCTCCAGCCAGCATGTTTACTGGGGAATTCTGGGAATGGAAGTCCACACCTGTTCAAGTTGCCAAGGTTGAGAAGCACCATCCTAAAGACTTGGGGTATATACATCAGTCTTCATCCACTTAGAATAATTGATTCCATTTGGAGATCGCTCCAATTGAATAATTGATTTAATTTGGCGGCTGGAATCAAATCAGACCCTCCGATGCAGATTTCCGAAACCGTTTGGGTGGTGGGCGAGACATTTCTGCACATGTACGGATGCTTTCAAATCCTCCCAATCAAGTCCAAGGCATCGGATTGGAGTTGACAGGTTGATTCAACTTTCCCGTTTGATTTGGAAAGTGGTTTTGATCCAGAGGGTCGATCGGACAGCTTTCAAATCAGAGCTTTGCACAACCCTAATAAGGGGCCCGGAAGGGTGGAAATCAATCACCAGCTTTACAAAGCCTTGGTGGCCACAGACGGTTTCTCATCCCACACCTTTTGTTATTGTGTTATGTTGTTTTTTTATTTTCCTATCATTTAACCACTGTGATTCTTTTCTGCCGTTCACCTGGGGCTCCCATACATGCCGCCTAGGAAGCAATCATGCCACCACATCAATTAGGGAGAAGTTGATGACAAGAGTAGTAAACAGTTCATTAAAAGAAGGTGTATTTTCACGGGACATCTTGGGAAACATGATCTCAGCAGAGAGAGAGAGAGGAGAAGGAGAAGGAGAAAGAGAGAGACAGAAAAGGAGAAAGAGAGAATGAGAGAGAGAAAAGGAGAGGGGAGAGGGAGTGAATGGGAGAGAGAATGGGAGAGAAAAGGAGAGAGGGAGTGAGAGTAAGAAAGGGGAGAAAGAGAAC
>NW_020717167.1:61515-87868 GCF_900518725.1 Notechis scutatus | reverse complement strand
TATTCTATTCTATTCTATTCTATTCTATTCTATTCTATTCTATTCTACTCTACTCTACTCTACTCTACTCTACTCTACTCTACTCTACTGCACTGCATTCTATTTCCATTTCCATTTCCATTTATTATTCTATTCTATTCCATTTATTATTCTATAGGATTTGATTGCTTATTTGTACCCTATGACTATCATTAAATGTTGTACCTGATGACTCTTGATGAATGTCTCTTTTCTTTTATGCACACTGAGAGCATTTTCACCAAGACAAATTCCTTGTGTGTCCAACCACACTTGGCCAATAAAGATATTCTATTCTATCCTCTTTCCTGAGTCTCTTGGACAACAACTCTCATCTGCTGAAAGAAGCCCTGGAATTCTACACTTGGGGAGTTGAGATCCTGCCCCATTAACAGTCAGGGAATGAAAGGAGAGATGCACGGCCAGGAAGTGCAATTAAGCATCGTGTGAAAAAAAAAAAAGCACAGAGGAAATCTGACACCTTCTGCACCCCTAGGATGAACCTCCCTGGCCCCCATTTAATGGGACGGTGTCCCAACACCTCATAAATTGCCCATGTTAGGCTGGACCGAGACAGGTTGCTTTGATCTGGACACATTGCCCTGCTGGAACAGGAAGAGGAAAAGGCGATTTTTTATGGATTACTTGGCTCTCACCAGCCTCCAAGTTTTCCACTCCGCTGAAACTTTGACAGCACCTAATGATCAATCAGAGAGGGTTTAAAAACAAACAAAAAAACTCACTCTCTCCCTTCGCTTTCTCCTTGCTGACTCCAGGCAGAACCTTACATCCTCAACTGACCTTAATGGACTAACCTAGCTCCTTTCACACGGACCTCAAAGGCGTTCCCACCATTGACTTCTCCTGGGTGAGACAGGGCAAGGCACCTCAGGAGGACAAAGGTTAGGTAGGGCAAGAGGAAGGAAACCTAAAGGAAGAGAGGTGGACCGTTGATGTTGGGTTGAACAAAACAAAGATTCGGAAGAACAAGGTTTGGTCTCTCTAGTCAGTGGCTAAGAAGGCATGGATCTAGCAAGGCAAAGTCCTTGTTCTGACCCAATCCTTGTTCCAAGGGAAAAAAAACACCAAATGGAGGTAACAGCCAAACCTTTTAATGATTCTTTACGAATTCCGTTCCTTCCCGGTTAAAAGGCTGTTTCAAACTATTTGTCTCTGGTAAGAATGAGCCTTGCCAAGGTGGTGCAAGGCTGCCAAGAACATGAGATAAAGTTATCAAAGAAACTCAAAGAGTCTCCAAACACCAACCAAGATATTCTGAACGTCCACAAGGCTTGAGTGCAAAACCTTCTTTGCTTCCTGCAAAGAACTCCGGTTTCTCAGCTGGCTTTTATCTTCTCAGGGAGGGGCCATTACCTTGCAGCCTTACTCCTGAGTCACCCCTGCTGCTGCAGCTGCTCTTTCCTTCGAGCAGCCCTGCATACACGTGCACTGGGCACAGGCTCCTCAGGGAACTCTTCCTCACTGCTGCCAGCCTCCACAATCTCCAAAGGCAGCACTCCACTCCCATCCCTGCATCACACGCAGGACCCTTGTTGGAGTTCTCGCTCTCCGAGGCCTCAGCCTTCCACACCTGCTGCCGGCGAACCACAACAAGGGTTCAGCAGTTCTTGGGTGCAGGCTTATGGTCTTCAGATTTCTTCCATTCAAGGCCAAGTGTATTTTAACAGAATCACAGAGATGGAAGGGACCTTGGAGGTCTTCTAGTCCAGCCTGATGCTCAAGCAGGAGACCCTACGCCATTTCAGAGAAGTGGCTGTCCAACCTCCTCTTGAAAACCTCCAGGGATGGAGCACCCAGAACTTCTGAAGGCAAAATTCTTCTGATTCATTGCTCTCGCTGCCAGAGAGTTTCCTCCTTAGTTCTGGGTTGCTTCTCTCCTTGATTAGCTTCCATCTGTTGCTTTTTGTTTTGCTTTGGAGAATAATAGCTTGACCCCCTCTTCTTTGGGGCGGCCCCTGAGATATGCCCTCCTTTTCAATAAAACAGGTTGTTTTTTTTAAAAAAAATATATGTTGTGTACATCTTGAACAGTTAGACTGGAAAAAAAAGCAGATATAAAAGGACCGTGTTTGCTACCATTATCGTCAAATGTTCTCCTGCTAAGAGTAGAATCCGAGATGAGTTTTGTGTAAATGGTTCTTCCGGAGCCTTGCCCAGAAATCCTGCCTAAGGCAGGGGTCTCTCTTCCGCTCCTGCTATTCCTCCCCTGGTCCTCTCTGGCTCCCGAATGGAATTAGCCCTCACCTAATACGGAATACAAGCAAACAAGAGTTCTTGCTTGGGTCAAATCCATTCTATTGATGGTCTCCACTTGTGCAATTCCGGCTGCGGATTTGTGTTCCCAAACTGTGTTTGAAAGGAGCTGCCAACCTGCATTAGCTCCTTAATTGTGGTTAAAGCGCTGAGCAATTCAGATACCAGCGCTGCCTGGGCCACCAAGGGGCCTGGTCACGTGACCGAGAGATCGATACGGATTGAGGTCCCCGAGCAGGTGGGGGGGGTTTCAGAGACGCTCCTTCCATTCCTCCTGCCAAGCTGTGCAAAGGGGAGAAGGCTGGGTTCGCAGATCGGCGGCGTCTCCCTTCTTTCTTCTTGTTTTCATGATCTGGGTTTTAAACAGCATCGAACCGCCGAGGAAAGCGTTTTAGCCAGGGACAAAGTTGGCGAAGGAACGACGCTCGACAAACAACACGAGGAAAAGGAAGGGCACAAAGCAGAAATGGAAACACCCCGTTTCTTTCTTCTCCTCTGCAATTTCACCTTGGAAAGGACACTTAGTCAACTAGGGGCCTCGGGGCTCCAAGAATGTCCCGGTTTGAACACCGGATGCTGTGACCACTTGCCCTTCCTACCAGCGGTGGCCTTCAAATATTTTAGCCAAGGGTTCTCTGACCAGCGGCTGGGTGGGCAGGCGTGGCCTAGTCGGCCTCCTGCACCACAATTGAGGGGGGCGTTTTTGCCCTCCCTGGACTCCGGAGGCTTTCCTTGAGCCTCTGGGAGAGCAAAAACGGCCTCCCAGGACTCCGGAGGCTTTCTGGAAGCCAGAAATGGGCCCGTTTCTAGCCTTCCCGAACTTCTGGGAGGCCTATTTTTTGCCCTCCCTGAGCCTCCATGCAGGCCCTGCACTTACCTGCACCCAAAACGGATCACGTGGGGACTCCTGGGAGGGGAGGGGAGGGGTGGGCGGAACCAGCCAGTAGTGGGTTTGGGGGCTCTCCAAACTGCGCAGAATCTTAGCTGGGGCTCTCCCCAACCCCCCGCAGCCCTCCCCTGCTTCCTACCCTCATCAAACTGTGACTCTGATGATGGGTGCAGCTATATAGACTAGTCAAGTTCTTGTAACCTGTAACTAGGTGAAACATTTTCAACCAAGTGGTCTCAAATGGAACAATTTACACAATACCAGGATAAAAGATAAGAGCCAGCCTAGCCCCCAGCTAGCTACTGGGTGGGGTAAGGGGATCCTCCCTAGTTTTTTGGGGCTGTAATGAAGACGGGGGAGGAGAGGTGTACTTTCACACCTTGTCAAGGTATGTGGGAAAGACCCTGAGAAGAGATGCTGCCTAGAGGACCATCAGATAAGAGACAGCTTAGCCCTCAGCTGTATAGTGGAAGGGGTCAAGAAATTCCGGAGAGGCCTTCCCTCGACTGTCAAGGAGACAGCAGGAGAATTGTGTTTTCAGGCTTGCAATATTTTGCTAGTTTACTTTACCATAAAGCAGAATTAGGGGTGCGATGGCTCACCGGTTAAGGTGCTGGGCTTGTCAGCTGGAAAGTCGACAGCCCCGGTTCGAGACCCGAGCACCGTACGGCAGGCCGAGTTCCCCTTCCTTGCTCCAGCTCCTGTTCCCCTAGCAGTTCGAAAGCGCAAGTAGACAAATAGGTACCACTTTGGTGGGAAAGTAACAAGGTTTCCGTGAGCTTTGGGCATTATATCCGTGTTGGCCACATGACCAGGGAAATTGTCTTCGGACAACACTGGCTTCCTTGGCTAAGAAACAGAGATGAGCAGCGCCCCCTAGAGTCGGACACAACCGGACAAGGGAAATCTTTACCTTTCAAGCAGAATTAGCTCCTCTGGCTGCGTTTTCTGGCCAGTCCATCTCACAAGGCCAACACACAGGGGAAATCTACCCACCCACCCAAGGATGAGAGCTGACCTTTGATTTCGCCATCCTTGTTTTTTTTTTAAACCGGGACAAGGGTACCAGCCGGCTCTTGTCCTTCCCACATTCCCAAGGTGCAAACTAATTTTTTATGCCTGGCTTTCACGCCACCATCTAATTGGCCCTCCATTTTTCATTTGGTGGAACTTCAGCTGCCCCCATCCTCCCGCTGGGAATTCACACCTTTATTATCACTCTTTATTACCAAGCGGTTCCTGGTTTTCGAAAAGCTGCACCAATAAGAAAGAAAAAAAAAAAGGAAAAGAGAAAAGAGAAAGGAGCAGGGTGTGTTTTCCCCTTTCCATTTTTTTTCCCACCCCGTAGTTTCAATTTTAATTACCAGCACCAAGACAACTCACATTCTTACCAGGTTGTTACACACTAATTAAAGCGAGAAGGAGTTTATGGAAGGGACAGAGACTTCCATTCTAGCTCTCATCTATTATTTACAATCAGTAATGCAAATAATTTCCAATTTAAACAGGCTGAGCTGGTCGGCCAGACTGGAGGGGAGAGGAGAAGGTGGGGGGGGGGGGCTGCAGAAAAGTCGAAGAAGCTGAGGGCCTCAGTGTCCAAGTGGATGCAACAAAAGAGAAGGGGCAGCCAGATGCTTCACTGGCTTCCAAATGAGAGTTTGCCGGTGGAAATCCAGGGCCGGGCTAAGAGAAGGCTGACCATTATTTTATCTGACCCGATCTGGCCAGAGAAAAGAGGCTTTTATGCAATAACAATAGAAGAGAATAATCGTAGTTCAGGGTTGAATGGTCCTTGGTGCGCTCTGAGCTTGGTTTCCTTGCAGACATTTCATGACCCAACTATGTAACCTCATCAGTTAGAAGGGAGTGGGGGTTGGAGGAGGAGGAGGAGGAGGAGGAGGAAGACTGTGGGGTCTTTGATGCTTTTTGAGCTTGGCTGTTTTCTTTATGACCCAACTAGGTAACCTCCTCAGTGTTAGAAGGAGCGGGATTTGCTCTCTGTTTATGGACTAGTGTCTTGCCCTGTCAATGTGGGTGGGGCTGGTCTGAGCCATCCTGAAGATGGCTTTTGAGCCAAACCACCGGATGGCCAGGATAGTTTCTCTTATCCCCGAAAGAGGGGAAACCCGATAGGATTGGAGGTAGGCAGGAGGGACCCCTGTCCAAACACAACCCCAGGTTGTCCCTTTCGCACAGAAAGAGCAGGGACGTCTTTACGTCCTCCGTTTTTTTTCTCACAAGCCTCTCTTGCCCCCCACCCCCAGTTAAATTTTGCATTGCTTTGATTTCAACCCGGAGTAAAGATTCCAAAGTGGAAGCCGGATTCTTAAGGCAGGGAGGAAGTCACTGTGGAAACGTCTCTCAACCTAAAGCGGAGGAATCACCAAGAGTAAATCCATATCCAGATAACAAGAAGCGTTTTACTTTCACAGCAGTCCTGGGGCCTTTCCGAGTCGCAAACAAATTTACGGTTTCAAATTAAAGCCCACCAAACCACACAGCAGGACTTGCAAACTTTTCTCTCTCCCTGCTTTCACTGGCCACCAAGGGCCTTTCTTGTTGTGCACCAGCTGTGTCCCTTTCCTCTGGGCCGAACACTGTTGGCTTTTCCATGGCTCCTTGAAGTTCTGTCTTTAACAGCTAACAGATGCCTCGTGCTCCCATTCCGCACCCGCTGGATCGCAAGTCCCAGATTCCAATGGCTTTGCTGCAGGTTTCCCCAGCTTCTCAAAACAGCATCCCCCACCCCTTCCGTGAATACGATAAATTATTCACCTCCCCTGGATGCCACCATGCAAGAGGATTTTGCTTACCCCTGCACGGCATCGTAGTTTTTACATTCTTTTAAAAAAAATGCACGGTTGAGGTGCCTGGCAACATCTGGTTGACCTTCCCTGAGTTGGAGGCTTTGGGGGGGCCTTGGTTGGTAGGAAGATGGGTCTGGGAGGATGATCGAAGGCTTGCTTGCTTGATATTGATCGATCGATTGGATGACGGATTGTGTGTGATCAAGTCCACCTGGAATTAAGGAGAAACTTCCTAAGAGTGAGAACAATGAACCAGTGGAACAGAAGCTGCCTTCAGAAGCGGTGGGTGCTCCGTCACTGGAGGGGAGTGTGCAGACAAGGCGGTCAAGTGTGCAAGAAGTGCAATGGAGATTCTGCTGCCACAAAGGGCTGCCCCAAAGAAGAGGGGGTCAAGCTATTCTCCAAAGCACCTGAAGGCAGGACTAGAAGCAAGGGATGGAAACTAACCAAGGAGAGATGCAACCTCAAGGAGAAATTTCTTGACAATGAGGACAATTAATCAGTTGAACAGCTTCTCTCTAGATGTTGTGGCTGCTCCATCACTGGAGGTTTTCAAGAGGAGACTGGACAGCCACTTGTCTCAAACTGTATAGGGTCTCTTGCTTGAGTAGGGGGTTGGACTAGAAGACCACCAAGGTCCTATCCAGCTCTCTTCTGATGGATGGATTTCTTCTTCCAAGTGCCATTTTTCCTTTCTTTCAGTGTCACAGGGAAGATCGTGGCTTGTGCAGGAAATATCATAGCTTGCAAACAAAACAGAACAAGGTTGTACTGGTTACAAGGGGAGGTTGAAAAACATGTAGAAGATGGAAATGATAATATCTTCATCATGTTGTCCCAAAGCTGACCTAGATGTGTCTGTTATATCATAAGGAGCTGACCTTGACTCAAAGGAGATTCTATTTCCAACAAAGTCTAAGAACATTTCCATCTCTATTAGAAGTTGAGAGCCAATCTGCACAGATGCCACCCAGTGCCAAATGGCCACAGCTTGGAATTCTGAAAAACCTTCCATAACCTCCAATCCATAACCCAAGGAGAAGACATCCAAAGGAAGAAAATGGTTATTGCAAGGTGTAGACACGATAATGTGCTGGAAATTTAATTTAAGCCTTCGGTTGCATTTTCCCAGATTATTGATATGATGGTCAAATGTTCTTGAGAACTTCAAATCAGAGTCTTGTGTAGCCATGCCTAGAAATGCTAGGATCACAAGCATGGTCATTGGGAACTCTGGCCTTATCTCCCATAGATAATAAACATTGTTTATGGGATCCTTGATGCTCTCTGAGCTTGGTTGCTTTCTTGCAGATGTTTCATTATTCAAATAGATAACGTCATCAGTGTTAGAGGAGGAGGAGGAGGAGGAGGAGGAGGAGGAGGAGGAGGAGGAGGAGGAGGAGGAGGAGGAGAACTGTAGGATCTTGGGTGCTCTCTGAGCTTGGTTGATTTCTTGCAGACGTTTCATTACCCAAACTAGATAACATCATTGGTGCTAGGAACATGATTTGCTAGCAACATCATCTCAACTCAAAGCAATTGCCTCTTATTGGGAAAAACCGCCCCACATGTGCCTTTAATTTAAAACCAATCAATAAATTGGCTTAAAGTCTCGATCTGTTATTTTATTTATTCATGCCCCTTTGCCGTGGTTTGCCTGTTTCTCTTTGTAGTGGGTAGCTACTATCCAGACAAGCCCGTCTCTTTCCACAGATCTGATCTCAACAACCCTCCCAACATTTTTGCCAGCCTGGAAAAGATCTCACACATGAGTAGACACAGGTTCCTTTTGCAAAAGCATCACAATAATTGGGATGTGTAGAAAGGTTACAGCGGAAGCGGGTGGAGAATTCCTACATTCCTTCCCTTTGGCTGTCTCTCTCGGGAGGAAATCTCTCCCCAATACAGTCCAGAAAAGGAGGGAAAAAAACTCTTTTGAGAAGAAGATAGCAAGGCAGCTCTCCTGAAGAAAGGATGACTCCCTTTCCCCGTCTCTTTCTCCCCCTTCTTCCATCCCACCCCTCCCGCCCTGGTCCATCTCTCCATCTCTCTCTCTCTCTCTCTAATGAGAAAAAGGGTTTTCTAATTTATTGCTTTCACAGAATTGTTCCTCCACAGAGGCACAAATAGCAGCATATCAATAAAGTCATTTGAAGTTGGATATTTCCACCTCTGTCACAGCAAAAAAATAATTAAAAACGGATTCGCCGGATCATAAATTGCTTGCCACTGAGGAAGGACCTCTCCTTAACCCCGTCAGTGCCAAGACTGCTGGGGGAGTGGGGCTAGAAACCCACTGGAGATGGGGGGGGGCTGGCCAAGCTCCTGGAGCTCCAAGTCATTTCGCACCGTTAAAAGGCTTGGAGACTCAAATCCATTGGCCCTGACAGTTCTGAACCTTGTGACCCATCGATTATAAGGTTGCTCCAGGTAAATAATTCCCCTCTTTGTCTACCTATCCCCCACTATGCTGAGAAGACAGGTGTTTCTCAACCTTAGCCACTCAAAGACGCGAGGACTTCAATTCCCAGAACCACATGCCTTCGGGTCCCATCTGCAGGGCTTAGCCAAGTAAGAAGAAGTGAAATCTCGTGGGAACATCTGAAGAACGGTTTCAAGAATCAGGCATGTCTAGCCTAGTGAAAAGAAGGATGGGGTGACATGATAGCAGCCTTCCAAAATTTGAGGGGCTGCCCCCAAAGAAGAGGAGAGGGGGGGGTCAACCTATTCTCCAAAGCACCTGAAGGTGGAACAAGAAGCAATGGATCAAGGCGAGAAACAACCTAGCACTAAACAGTGAGAACAATTAACCAGTGGAACAGCTTGTTTCCAAAACTTGTGGGTGCTCCATCACTGGAGGTTTTCAAGAAGAGATCGGACAGCCATTTGTCCAGAATGGTTTCTGGGGTTTCTGCTTGAGCAGGGAGTTGGACTAGATGACCTCCAAGGTCCCTTCCAACTCTGTTATTCTGTCATCTACTTGATTCCTTCCTATGAGACATTTTGCATTTCCAATACTTCCCATTGTAGTAGTAGGCCTATTTCTGAAGCCCAGTGATTTCTGGTCGATCTTTCTTGGATGGCTCAGCCAACTGCAGTTAAATGTGCTAAGTGGATTAACCAGTTTTTACTTGTCTTCACCAGCCCTCTTGTAAGCCTTCCCGTCTTATCCAGGGATGGTTTGCATATTATTTATTTATTAAATGTATATGCCGCTCATCTCGCTGTCCAAGACGGCTCATATGAATGGAATCCTGACCAATTTCAGCACATTTTTTGGTTTCAAATTTGGCCACTTGGCTATCTTTCTCTTCCACGACCTCTTTGTAAGAAAATAAAGAATCAATTTTGGGTCTTTGTTTGCCCAACCTAAGGCTGTCTTGAAATTTCCCCAGAGAACAATGATAAGTATACCTTTGGACCGAGTCTCGGGAGACTGTCATGAAATAATATTGAACAGAAAATGACACTTTATATTGGAAAATCCCAAAGCCAGTGGCCAAACTAAGAAGAGAGGAGGAGAAGAGGTTGGATGGCTTTAAATCACTCCACTGAGAAGACACTTCCGTTCTCCAAAGGCCTCCGGGTCTTCCAAAGGCCTTCTTAATTTCCTTCATCTACATACAGTAATTCTGGCCATGTTATTAACCAAATCTTTTCCCTAAATTTAATGACTGATTTTCAGGCTGTATAACCCATTTCCAGCTCCCCAAAACACCCATGAGAAATGATCGTAATAAGGACCAATCTCCATAATGTGCTAATCTCATTTTGGTATCTTACGACAGGAAATTGTCCCAGAATTTGGAGAAATACTGACTGAGGGATTCTGGGAGTTGAAGTCCACTCATTTTAAAGCATGCTGGCTGGGGGATTCTGGGAGTTTTAGTCCATCCATCTTAAAGTGACTTAATTTGAGAAACGCTGGCCTCAGTTTTTATGTGACATCATGTTTGAATAGGCCCAAGCTAGGAATGAAAAGGGAGAATCAAGATTGTGCATTTTTGGCACCCAAGACTCACAATTTGGAGCAGCTACACATGGTAATAACTTTTTAATAATAACTTAATTGATAATTTGCCCCCCCTTGCCAAGGCACTTACACAAACAATTAAAATATGATTACAATAAATAAACAGCAATAATAAAAACATCATAAAGCAGGCAGACACCAAATCAAGACAAATATTAAACAAACAAACCCAAAAAACCCACACACAAATGGCAGTTGTCAAAGAAGGCAATGGAAGGGTGGGGAAAAAATTCATCCTGTAAATCTCCAGTCAGCTTCACATCTAAATTCTCCCGTGAAAAGTGCAAAGATTTTTGGCAGGTTGGCTGCCTTTGGGGAGGAGGAGGAGAAGAAAGAAGAAAAAAGAAAAGACGTATTTTAAAAGAGCTATAAATTAATCACGTTTACCCGATCGTGCAATACCCCTTTTTAACTGGAATTCATCCCAGTCTTGGAAAAGCAGAAAATGAATGCCAAGCCCTCCGTATGGTATTGTAATTCCTACCACAAAGTCAAAGCGGCGTATCGAATTATTCTCCTAAACTCAATCTATTTTAACAGAATTATAGAGAAAGGAACGGTGGCAAGAAGTTGGAAGGGACCTTGGAGGTCTTCTAGCCCATCCCCCAACTCAAGCAGGAGACCCTACACCACTTCAGGCAAATGATGATCCAATCTCTTCCTAAAAACCTCTTCCAGTGTTGGAGCATTTACAACTTCTGAAGGCAAGTCGTCCCACTGGTTATTTGTTCTCGCTTCGTTCCAGGCTGGCTCTCTCTTGCTTAGTTTCCATCCATTGCTTCTCGTGCCCACCTTCTGCAGCTTTGCCAGATGTTTAACAAAAGATGTGGTGGCTGAAATGAGGTGGTGGGAGGCATTTTTGGTGCCCTGCAGCAGAGTATTGTACACTTCAACCAAGCAAAACAGCCCTAAAAGTCCTTGCAAGCTGAACATGTACCAAAAGATTCAGGTTTTGAATCCATGCAGATACTGAAAAGACAAGAAAACCCTACAGTGGGGTCATGAAGAAAACAAGGAAGGCTTCAACATTCCCAAAGGTGTTTTTTTTTCCCCCAAGAAGCAACTTTTCCCAAGAGGCAACTGGACTTTCTGGTTTCTTGCGTCTGGAAAATTAAGCACCTTTAGGAGAACCATGACCTGGATGACCAAGAATCTTCATAGACATAAGACTTCAAGAGCATTAAGTTCAGAAGCCCAAGATCTGAGCAACAGGTAAGGTCTTTAAGCCACTTTGGCAGAGTTCTAGACTTGGCACTAACCATAATTGGTTAGAAAGTTGAATTCCATAATCAGGACATCCATCTCTCTCCTGAGGACTCCCTATTTTGGTTGCCCACAGCCAATGTCTGTCAAGGAGTACACCATCAAGAGAGCACCTCAACTTACCTGCAACTGCAGTCAAAAATACTTAAGAGAAAAGATGACCTAGCATGATCCTGAGCTGTAGAATAGAATAGAATAGAATAGAATAGAATAGAGTAGAGTAGAGTAGAGTAGAGTAGAGTAGAGTAGAGTAGGATAGGATAGGATAGGATAGGATAGGATAGGATAGGATAGAATAGAATAGAATAGAATAGAATAGAACAGAACAGAATAGAATTAGAATTCTTTATTGGCCAAGTGTGATTGGACACACAAGGAATTTGTCCTTGGGGCAAATGCTCTCAGTGTACATAAAAGAAAAGATACATTCATCAAGAGTCAGGAAACATAAGGTACAACACAATGATAGTCATAAGTCCTTCATTCAATCAGACAACCTGGTTGATGATCTGATCATTCTTCTTATTTATAAGATCTTCTTGGAAGTGATTGTGTGACTGTGCTTTCACCCTCTCCTTTTGCACTCCATTTTTTTCTCTTGTTTTATTTGTTTATTTATTTGTTTGTTTGTTTGTCAAACATGTACAAGATAACAAGTATAAGTATGAACATAAGTAAGAACAATGGGAGTAAATACAGATAAAAGGGGAACATTAGGACAGGGACGGTAGGCACACTGGTGCGCTTATGCACGCCCCCTTTAAGGACCTCTTAAGAATGGGGTGAGGTCCACGATAGATAGTCTGAGGTTAAAGTGTTTGGGGTTAATGGAAGAAACCACAGAGTCAGGTAGTGCATTCCAGGCATTGACCACTCTGTTGCTGAAGTCGTATTTTCTGCAATCGAGTTTGGAGTGGTTTACCTTGAGTTTGCATCGGTTGTTTGCCCGTGTATTGTTGGGGTTGAAGCTGAAGAAGTCATTGAGAGGCAAGATGTTGTAGCAGACAATTTTGTGAACTATGCTTAGATCAGACCGCAGGTGGCACAGTTCCAGATGTTTTGAGATTCATCTCGCACGGGGAAGACAAAGTAGCCCTTGGAGATGGATTGGAAAACACAGCAACTTCAGTCAACCTTTATCGAATCCCAAACAACCGTTTGCAGCTTGAAAGCCATCTCCTTCGTTTTCCAAAGGGGTCCATTTAGTGCATGGAGCAGGATCTTGTTTATGAGTGACCACAAAAACCCCTAGGATCATTGTTTTGCACAGCAAAATCCCAGAAATGAAGGAAGAGATGCAACAATCTTTGATGGACCCGAAACAAACAAGAGAATCGGCCTCATGAAAAGAAACATTGCAAGAGCTGGACAAGCCTTAAGCGAGCTCGTTGTGAGTCAGAAATTTTCATTTTGTTGGCCAGAAGACAGCAAGGGGTGGGGGAGTCAATTTGTGTGTTCAAATACACACAAATTGTTGTAAGAGCCCAGAGCCAGCTTTGCTTAGCAAAACATTTTGAGAACCGTGGTTTATTGAAACGTGCAGAGCGCACACACACACAGACACGCGGAGATCCGTTCTTGGTCCCATTCCATGTTTGGATTTTTATAAATAGGAAAGAGAAAGGTGTTGGGGTTTATTTTGCGACAACTCCTAAAGGGAAATTATGCAGAGTAATAAAATAAAAGCAAATTATAAATGAGGAAAAGGAAGGGATGAAAGATGGAATAAATTATGAGAGGGGAGGAAGATACCCATTTGTGAAAAACAAAGGCCTGTGTTAGCAAAACTGTAGACCAACTGCAGCTGCTCCTGGTTAAATATTGGAAAAGCGGAGCATTTAAAACAGAACTTTTGACAGAAGACAGCTTAGCTGGAAACGTAAAGCTGGAAAGCACAATGTTTTGATTTTCCTTGACTATTTCAGAGAAACCTATCCCCAAGCGGTACGCAAGTTGCACTTCTATTTTTTAAAGAGCAAAAAATAAGGCTAGCACCCTTACATATCGAATTATGAGATCTATCCCATTGCAGTTCTATCCCATTGTCTGCACATTTTTGCTGATGCTTTATTTAAACCAAATTGGTATATCAGTGATTGCATGACCTCTGGAGATGCCATGTGCTAAATAAAGAAACAAGAAGCAAAACAAAAAGGAGAAATGGCAACACACACACAAACCCCGTTAAATAAGCCCCAGTGACAGCAGGCTGGGTTCATACATCTTACCAAGCCAAAAATCATGGCTAATATACCCCAATGTTCACCTTCCTAGCTGGGCAAAAACCAAACCAATCGTGGCTTAGCATGATACAAGCAAAACAAATTTACACAATGCCTCTGACCCACCACAACTAGGCAGCATATAAATTGAATAACTAAACGACTACATAACAAAACAACTAAATGACTCAATAACTAATAAAGGAGAATATTTGTAGCTTCGGCCCCTCTGAGCTTGATTCTTTTCTTACAGACATTTCATTACCCAACAAGGTACCATCTTCAGTGCTAGAAGGGAGTAGGGTTTGCTCTCAACTTACTACTCCTTGCTAGCACTGATGATGTTGCTTAGTTTGAGTAATGAAATGTCTCCAAGAAAAATTCTGAGAGCACCAAGGATCCCATAACTAAATAACCAAATAACTAAATAAATAACTAAATAACTAAATAACATTTGTTTTCCTGCAGACATTTCATTATTCTAGATAATATCATCAGTGCTACTTATTTAGTTATTTAAACTAGCACTGATGATGTTACCTAGTTAAGAGTAATGAAACATCTGCAAGAAAGCAGCAGAGCTCAGAGAGCACCACGGATCCCTCATTTCAAACCCGAGCTACAAATATTTTCCTTTATTGGAACTAGATAACTAAATAACTAAGTAATGAAATAACTAAATAACTGAATAACCGAATAACAACTTAAATGTGCAAAATTCACCTATCCTCTTGCTGTGTCCCAAAATACACCAGTATGTGCCTCTTGCAAAAACACCCTGTTGTTCCCCAACAGCCTAAAATATTTGGAAATTTCCCCTTTTTTGGGAGGTTCCTCCCCAAAAATGCATTGGTACATATCAATGAATCAACCCAAGATTTTTTGAGGATTTTTTTTTTTTTTTGAGCTTTGGAGAAACGGAGATGCATCTCGAGGGATAAAGCGGATCCAGAGAGGAGGCCCAAAATCTGGACCGTTTTGTTTCTGGAGCATCGCCGGAGAGGTGGGGGACCTTTTTCCGGCCACAGGTGCAAAGATGGGCTGAGTGGGTTGGGAAGAGGGCAGCGGATGAGAGGGGTTAACCCTTGATTTAGGCTGGTCACCCTCTGGGGGTGTCGCCGGTGGCAGAGAGACCGGGATAGCAAGCCACCGGCCCCAGCTGTCACTCGGAGCGATGAATTGCAGGCTATGTGAAGGTGTTGACAGGAGCAGCTGGACTTCCCCGAGTGATGAAAAGGAGACCAAATTCATTTTGAGTTCAGACAGACCGGCTTGTTAGGCAGCCGCTGGGAGAGGGTGGCTGGGTGGGAAGTGCACGAGGAGGAGGAGGAGGAGGAGGAGGAGGCCACAACAGCAGACGTGCTCCCCCTCCTGGCTGAGAAACAGCCCCACATCCTGGACTCCATTACGGACGGTTGGGGCGGGGGGGGAGGTGGTTTCCAGAAAATCCAATCTTGCCGTCTTTCTCCAGCTTGGGTACTTTAGGATGGGTGGACTTCAACGCCCATAGGGCTGGGAAATTCTGGGACTTGAAGTCCAAGCATCCTAAAGTGCTCAGATTTAAGAAACACAGGCCTGTACGTCACGGTCTTCCCTCTACACCGTGCAAAATTTGGGGACACCATTGTAACTTTCAATGCTCGCTAACACAAAGGATCATCTGTAAACTTAGTTCTGGAAAGTGCCGTTTGTTTATTTATTCCATTCGATCAGGATAACTGCAGGGCAAAGAGCATCCTTTTAAAACAACCGTATAAATAACAAATAATGAGAATAATCGAAACCACATAATTCTGTGCATGTTGTCTGGTGCCCAACAAAGCACCGGGTCATCTGGAATTGTATGTTTGTGAGTCTCCCTTGGTAATCTTAAGGACTTGAAACGTGTAGTTTTTAACAGCAACAACGCTGCAAATCCTCTGTTTCTGCTAATTGCATGGTTAATTATAGAATCCATAAAGGACATAACCCTGCTCAGATGCATCTTCTCCCACTAGCGTAGATGAGAGCATTGTTTTGTGGGTTGACCATGAATTCAGTTGCTGGACCAGGTAGATAAAGGTAAGAAAGAAGAAAAGGAAGATATCATATCTCCATATCATTTCCTTTAGTGTAAAAAGAAGAAATATTAAATATTGGCACCTGTGAAGGATCTGCCACTCATTCTAGAACAGAGTTTCTCAGCCGTGACAACCTTACGATGGGTGGACTTCGACTCCCAGAATTCCCCAGCTGGCCTCTGTGGACTTCGACTCCCAGAATTCCCCAGCCATGCAGACAAATCCTATTCCAGTCCCTTTTCCATTGAGACAGGACAGAATACATGCAGTATAATGCGATATATGTCTGCATATGCGTGCCTGTATATGTGTTTTACAAAATGCCAGGGTTGTTTCGCTTTTATTAAATACTAAATTGACGAGGCCCAGCACTTTATTAAAGTGTCAAAGTGAGGGTTCCTTTGTTCTAATTACGGATGCTAACAAGGCAGACAGCGCTGTGGTTGGAGACGCCCGGCTGTGGGCAGCTGTGCATCCAGCAATGGATGGGGTGTGCTATTGTTAAGTCACACCTTTTACGCTACGATTTGCACCTCGAAGAATCTCATTAATACCCTGTCTGACCAGACGGTAGAGCAACCCTCGTTGGACTTGGGGGGGGGGCTTTTAAAAAATGGGCTCCCCAACCGCTTTTTATGACAGGGTTTTCTTGTATGCAAAGACTATCACATTAATAAGGAATATTCAACTTAATTGAATTCCTAATGAAGGGAAATTTCTCCGGGATTGGCTTGGGCAGCTGGGCGCAACCAAGTGGAGAACAATACAGTACAATGTACGTTTACTTATTTATTATTTACTGGTATTTGAATTTTCTTATCCCACCTTTATTACTTTAGAAGTAACTGAAGGCGGTTTACGTAGCTAAGTGTCCTATTTTGCCTGCCACAATAACCCCGTGAAGTGGGTTGGGTTGAGAGTGATGGCGGGACTAGAACTCACCGTCTCCTGGTGATTGGCCCAAAGTCACCCAGCCAGCTTTCATGTGCCTTTCAAACGTGGGGTGTGACAACCTTTGTGCCGACTTCATCTTTGCATGTTCTGGAAAGCGAAAATTCAGAATGGACAAAGACTTGCAACCAAAGTCAAATATAATTTTTAACAAAAGTTTCTTTCAACATATTAATAACAAGAAAAAAAGTCAAGGAAACAGTCGGTCCACCAAAGAGAGAAGATGGCAAGGAAGTAACAGGCAGCAGAGAGAAAGCGGAACTGCAAAAAAGAAACTATAGCCCAACCTACCAAAAAACAAACAAAAAAAAACTACTGTAAAAGACAAACCAGAAATAAAAATTAAAATAGCTAGAAAATGGTAAGAGAACACCTCTATCTGACCTTGACGAATATTCAGCTTTTCCAATTAGGGGCCCTGAAGTCCTTTGAGGGAGCGCAACTAAAACCTACCAGGGTTATTAACTCAAAAGCAAAATCCCTCCAGAACCCGTTTCCACAGCAGTGAGCAACCATGGTGATGTGGATTTTAATGACGCAACCCACTCTGGCCACATTGCCAAGCAAGGAACACCAACACTCGGCGAGTCTGTGCAGCATGAAACGGTGGAAACATCTGAGATGCTAGTGGCAGCATAAGTGCACTTACACACACGCAAACACACACAAACATGCACACAGTGTCAGCCAAGGGGAGGGAAAGCCCCAGTGGTGGGGTTCAATTTTTTTTAACTACCAGTTCTGTGGGCGTGGCTTGGTGGGCGTGGCGTGACTTGGTGGGCGTGGCTTGGTGGGAAGGATCCTGCAAAGCCCCCCTTCCCTCCCCATCCCACTAACCTGCTTTCCAGCTCCGTTCTCCTGTGCAAGGCAACCAAAGAAGACCCAGCTGATCAGCAGAGACTCAATGGGAGGCAGAGAAGAGATGGGGTTGGCAGGGCCAGTCAGAGGTGGGATTTGCCGGTTCTCCCAACAACTCAAAATTTCTGCTCCCAGTTCTCCAGAACCGGTCAGAACCGGCTGAATCCCACCTCTGAAAAGCCCTCATCTGAATACGACCCCTAAAGGGTTCTGAATTTGGCCCTAAAATTATATGATTGATCAGTTTTGCTTATTAACACGCACCACAGGAATTTGAGATATTTAAGGGTTTTAAGGTCTGTCATCGGGTTGATGAATTGTCGGAGTTCCAGTTGATTAAATCCAAAACCAAATTTGCATGAATGGTTGAGCAGGTAAAAGGTAATTCTTCTCCAGCTCGGTCGCATTTCCTGGTAGGTGCATAACAGAATAACATCCATACATAGAAAGAATGTTGAAGAAGCTTAAAGATCGTATGTAGACCATAAGTGAGCCATGGTTAAGAAGAGAGAAACAGCCAAAATGAGATGGCCAGAAAGAACCAATGTGGTGTCAAGTAGTTGTTAAGATGTTGGATCTAGAGAGATCCACTTGGATTTTCATCCTAGCCATGGAAGCTCCTTCTGCAACCTGGCCCTGTCGCCTTCTGCAGCGGACCTCTTAAGAGGATCCTTGGGCAGCATAGAAACCTAACCAATCAGTCCTCAATCATGGTTTAGAAATCTCAGAAGCTGGCTTGATGGAAACACTTAGCCAAAATCGAAGGAAGGGGTGACAAAATGGGCCTTTGGGCTTCATGGCCCCCAAAGAGGAGTGCCAATTCTTGAACCATTTTCTCTATGTCTTTTCTACCATTTTTTTTTAACGTCCTGGAAAAAGAAAGAAGCAGCAGAAGAAGAAGAAAAGCAGGGAAGAATTTGCAATCTAATAACACGAAGCTGCAATAACCGTTATAATTAATTTATACAAAAGGCTTTATGAAATTAGACCCGATGCCTCCCAGACCCATTTAGAGGGAGGCTCATTTGCTTGTTAAGCTATGGGTTGTATGACAGCGAGAGGAAGGCGGGGGGGGGGAGAGGGGGGAAGGGGGAGCCGAAACCCAACAAGAAGTATTTTTCAATATTTCGTATAATTTTATATTCCTTCTAATATCTCTCCTGCTAATTTCATTATGAAACAGAGATAGTGCGAGTGATGTAATTATCAAAAAGTAATTTTGCAATAAATGGATTTAAATGTGTTGGAGCCCACTCTAAATTCGGTCTCTTGGCAAAAGGTGGGTGGGAAATCAAGAGCAGCTGGGTGGGTTCTGGGTGAAAATTGAGGCATCTTCAGGCTCCCAAGTTGGGGATCTCATTACATTAACCAATAACATCCACTTTAGCTAGCAATCAACTGCCAGATCTCCTTCCTTCCCCCAACCCTCCTTACGATGCGCTTCCTCCTCCATGATACGTTATCTTCCAACCTCTTTTATAAGTACTCATTTTCTTAACCAGCTTTCACAGTCATTGTTAGGTTGTCATGACATCCTTCTGGTGGGCAACCATGACATTTTAAGCTGGGTATTCTCTTAAAACACAGAGATGAATTTTAACGCTCCTTCGCGTTGAGCTCACCTGGTGGCGACTTCTAGGTTAAGTTCCTGTGGTTTTCTTGGTAGCTAATCCAGGGTTTCTTCTGAGATGTTTTGATCAGTTTGCTGGCTCCATGGAAGTCTTCCATTCAAGGACTAACTATGACCAACCTTGCTTAGCATCTAAACCCAGGAAGGTCTCCATCTATATACGTGGGTATATGGATCAAGAGATGCCTTCAGGGTTTATTGCTGAACTCAGTTGGATTTCAGACCGGGAACATGGACAAGCTGTGCCCTACCCAAAAGTTGCTGAAGAGTAGATTCAGTATGATCAACGGTCAAGAAAGTTGGGTCTCTAATCTAGAGCTTTGACCTTTGGAATTGTTCAGCACCAAGCAGGTATTGATGTCTTTCTATCTGTTGGACAGTTTGCTGAAACAGAAATGGAGAAGCTCGTGAGAAACCTCAAACTGAAGGTCAAGTTCTGAAATAACCTCAAGAGAAGAATCTGAGCATACAAGGCAAAATTGTTGCAACGTTGGAAAGCTGGAGAGCAGATGTCCTATCAGAAGCCACCTTCTCAGGGTAGGAGAAACACCCATGAAGAGGTCCTACTTTGGAGAAGGCCGTCTTCTTGGCTCATAAACAGCTCTTTTTAGGCCACTCTGAGGAGGTATATCCAGTAGCTGACTGTAATAAAATCCAATGGAAGACCAGGGAAATTCTAGATGGTTCACCATTTAAATGTGTCGTATTTTTCATCAGTTACAAAACTGACTTATCGTGGCCTTGATATTCCTTCATGTTGGGCTCCTGTTCAATTAGAAAGAAAACCCACCAAGTCTGAATTAGGCTCCTTCGTCAAAAAGTTTCTCATTACACCGCTAATTGCTAAATATGGATGCCTTCTCTCTTCTTACTGCTCTTAGATGGTGACTTTTCTTCTGGTTCTCCCCCCCCCCTGCCCCAGTCCTTCATGAGGGCCACCCAAACATTCTTCCTTTTCCCCCCTTTTTCAACTGCCAAGACTGTGCAAACAGCACTCAGAACATTTGCATAAAAATTGGTTGCAACAAGCAATTAGCACTTCATTAATAATCAATGAAGTGCCAATTTACACATTGCCCAAAAGCAAATTGTAAATTCAATTTGAGTCTAGAATCGAGAATTCCCGGGCTTGGCAAAGAAAGAAGAGGGGTTAGGATGGGAGGGAGGACTTTTCAGCTCAGCCTCTGGTGGGAATGCACCCCCTTCCCCCCTCCCCAAAATCCACTCCTGCTTCCAGGATCTGAAACTGATCTGAAAATAGGAATGCTGTCATGGATCTGTCACGTGCTGCATTCTGGGATATCTATCTAGCACGAATGGAGATATTGCAAGACCATGTTAGATCTTCCCTTATTAGTTGGTCCGTTGCTTCCATGTCGCGAGAGATATTGTCAATCCCTTTTCCATTCCTCTTTTTCCATCCGGGGTGGGGTCGGGGGAGACCTACAATCTAACGGTAAACTTAAATTCACTCCCACTTTGGATTTAGAGTAGAACTAGACCCCTGGTCGGCCATTGTGTCAGGGCTATTCCCTTACCTAAAGAGAGAAACGAAATAATCATAGGCAAGGAAAAGAAAAAGCAAAGATCATGGGTGGGACTTCTGATTTCCCGCTGGCTTCCCCATTGACATTCCTTATGGGAAGTCGGCAGGAGCATTGGAAAGCTGTTGGGGCAGGTTTTTAAAAAGCCAAGTCTCTCTTCTTCAAGACTGATCCGATCGAAAAGACTCCAAACAAAATGAAAAGACAACAAGCGACAGATGGGAATGGAGTGGGAAGGTGCTTCACAACTAGCAAGATTGGAACCTGGGGCTCCCTAAACAACGAATGTTACAGCAACACCGACTTCCCCTCCCCTCTGCTTTCTAAAGTCTTATATTTATTTAAGAGAGGCTTATCCCAGTTTTCCACTTAAAAGGCACTCCGTGCTGCTAGCAAGATAATTAAAAACAGCGTTTAAAATATAACTGCAAAAAACTACCCTTAAAAATATACACTGTTTATTTTTGGCATTGGCTGAATTCACCCATCTCTACGGTTTTCTTTGCTGCGGTTTATTGAATAAGCCACCATTGGCTGCATTCACACAACATAGGAAGCCTCAATCAAGACTTACAGTCAAGTCTGGGAAGACACAAGCAAATATCTTTGATTTGACCATATTGTGTGAATTCAAGCCTTAAATCTCCAGGGCTTTGAGCAACATTTCTTTGAAACTAGGCTAGACATGGAAACTGGCACCTTCTGGATGCAGAAATGGATATTCTCCTACTGAATCGTGCGATGTTCTGTTTGCAGCCTTGGACACTTACAGCTGTGTGGACTTCTATTCCCAGAATTCCCGAGGTAGCATGGCCATTGATGAGAATTCTGGGAGCTGAAGTCCACACTCATCTAGGAATCACTATGCTTGAGAAACAGGGGTGGGATTCAAGAATACCAGCAACCGGTTTGCCGCCCGGTTGCTGGGTGGGCGTGGCCATGCTGGGCATGGCCTACTGGAACTTCTGGGAGGGTCCTTTTTCACCCTCCCAAGGGTCTGGAGGCTTCCCCTGGGCCTCTGGGAGGGTGAAAACGGCCTCCCCGGGCTCTGGAGGCCCTCTGGAAGCAGGAAGCAGGCCCGTTTCCAGACTTCCAGAAGACCCATTTTCCCCCCTCCCAGACCTTCTGTGCAGACCCTGCAAATACCTGCATCGAAAATGAGACTCCTGGGAAGGGAGGGGCAGGGTCGGCGGGGCTGTCTGGTTGGTTGAAATACCGCTTTGGCGAACCAGGTGAAAAACTTAACATCCGGTTCGTGCGAACCAGTCCGAACCGGCAGGATGCCAACCCTGTTGAGAAACTATGAGCTACAGGGAGGCAATGTTGCAAAAACTGAAAAGGATGGATGGAATAAGTCTGATGGATGAAAACTCAGGTCTGTCTCCCTTGATGTCCCTGGCAAGAGGTGGTTGCTGGTTTGATATGGTTTTAAATTTTGGGAGACTGGACAAAAACGATACCAAGAGCGGTTGGGTGAGCAACAGTTAGAGTTTTTACGCAGCATGATAAGGAGAAAAAAAAGTTAATAAATTTAAGCATTGAAGTTATTGATGAAGTAAGAAGAGTTGTTTAATGTGCAAAACATAAGCTAGATCGATATGGGAGCACACAAATAACTGAAAACTATTGGCACACAAGTATTTTAAGGCTAATTGCAACCATATGCACTTTCTGAGGACATCTCACTTCTAATAGCGCCCGAGAGATTCTGAGGTTAATTGATGCATCTGTTTACCAAAGATTCATATGGTCTTGGATTTGAGCCCCGAGGGAGCCTGTTATTAAACTAAAGGGTTTAATGAAACACTAAAGAGCAGAGTGGCTAATATCGGAGGAAATTAAATAAAGAAAGAGGACAGACCTTATTTTCAGAGATGGGCATTGCAGAATGACCTAAAGCAAAATGAGTCCTTGAAGGTCATTGTGCTGGTGGAACTTTTTGGAGGAACTTCTGGGTAGGACACCTGGATGATGCCCTCAACAAACCACGTTGCCTCTTCTTGAGCTAAGGAAAATGTTCAAATCCCACCTTTTGTCCCAGCTGTGGACAGAGTTTCAGAATTCTTCTTTGGGGGCATCTGGAAGGCTTGGCTGTATATCTTGCTTCCTTTGAGCCAGGCAACAGAAGAAAAGGAGACCTTCCAGAACCAGAAGATGCAAATCTGCTTCACACGTTGTTGGGTTAGTAAGCCACAGCAGAATGGATTCATTCAGGAATGGAACAAGACCCCCTGAGGGTTAGTTCAGTGGGAGATATCTGGCGGTGGTACCAAATTGGGCAAACAAGAATGCAAAAATAGCTTTTTCATCATCCATATCACCTCATCTCTCTGTGAACCACTCCAAAATATTTTTAAAATTATAATTCATAGAATTGAGACCAATAAAAGAGAATGTCTAGAGTTCAATCATGGAGGTGCTCTCTGAGCTTGGCTTTCTTGCCGACATTTCATGACCCAACTAGGTAACATCTTCAAAGCTGATGAAGGTGGGGTTTTGTCCCTGTTTCTATATAACAGCTTGCTTTCCCGTGTTGGTGATGGTGTGTTTTTCTCCTTGTTAGTTCCTTGCTTGTTTTCTGCTAGATTGTTTGTCTGGGGTTAATCCCTGCTTATCTAGATGCTTTCTGCTCTTCTGGTTTCCTTCTTAGCTTTTGTGTTGTCTCTTCTGAATGGTTTGTCAATGTGATAGACCTCCCTGGGTCTATTGATAGTTGATTTTGGATGATGTTACCTTGTTGGGTAGTGAAGCAAATCAACAAGCTCAGAGAGCACCAAATACTTGACAGGTAAAATCTGGGAAAGGAGAGACACGTATGGGACCCTGGAATTGTACAGAATGTTGCTTTCTTTCCTAGATGAAAATATTGTCTCTATCACCAAGGGTCCCTTTTATGGGCCTCTGCCCCACTCACTCCTTAAATGCCTTGGCAAAGCCTTCCAAAAGTGGAAAATTCATTAGCTGGCCTCAGCCATCCCTTTTTGTTTTTTTGTTTTTAAAAAATATTATTATTATTTCTGTTTCTCACCCCCCCCCTCTTTTCCCAGCCAGCATCGCGCCTGAACTGTCAGCCTCTTCCATCCTGATTATCTGGAGACGCCAATTTCAAAGAGACATCTTAATAGTGATGTCAACGAATTAATTAGATGTGTTAATGAGCTAAAAGCAACCCAAATTAAATTAATGCAGTAATAAGCACAGACAGCAAAATTAGCTCCAATTTCTGTAAATGATTCTGAACTGTACACATCTCATCCTGCTAGAACATTACCATCCCCCAAAGCTAATCAAGAACTCCAGTGCAATTAACTGCTTAATTACAAAACACACACTCAGCCCGTAAGAGCCAACAGCGGGGAGGGAAGTCAGAATGCATCGAACAAAAAGGAGATGTCTTCTGTTGGAAGGAAGGAGAAGGGTCTATTTCTCTTTTCATGCTCAGAAGGTGGCCTAATCTCCAGAAGCTGGAAGACCAGAAAGACACCGGTGAAAGAGAAAGGAAGAGCTGTGGAGACCTCAAGGGGAATCCCAGTCTTTGGTTCTCACCCACTCGGGGCATCAGGATGTGCCAAGATGAGTGATGGCCCAGGGGAACAGGGAAAAGCTGAAGACCAATAGACTTGTTGGGTGTCTTCACCAAAGTTTCCATAGATACTTTGGTTGAGCAGATTGCCCTTTCATGGAAGGTGACATTCTCCTGACAACTTAAAAGAGGAGAAGAAGGAACAGATTGCGACAGAGCAAGACCATTAAATGTAGGGTTGGGTGGCACCATTTGACTCCCTGAGATGAGTTTGGGCCAATGGAGAAGATGGGGAGCTTTCAGATAGGATAGATCTTCAGCCATTCTTCTCACTAGTAATTGTGGAGGACTTAGTTTGGTCAAGAAACGATGTGGACTGCTCTATCCCACCCCCCCAGTGTTAAAGGTACATTTCAAAACAGGGTAGATTAACCCATGGACCAAAAGCTAAAGAACTCAGAGTCCTTTGCTTGTCAACCTTCTCCAGGAATTCAAGTAAAATCCACTGTTTGTCGAATAGCTACAGAAAATCGACAGGAAGACAAGCTTTGGGGTCAAACAGGGCTCATCAGAACTTGGATCGGCATGTTTCCACCCCAGACCCTTCACCTCCACCCTCCGAGGCAGGGACCTACTCTTAATTTAGGAACATCCTGGTTAGGACCTCAATGCCCCTTTCGGTCAATCATCCCAACATGAGTAGACCAGCTTCAATCGGAGAGACCAATCTGAAAGTCTTCACGTCAAGAGCATTAGCATCAAAGGACACCCTCATGATGTGATGTTCAGAGTTATTAGTTCATTCAGCGAGAGAGGAATCTCTGCGATAACGGATGCCAGGGTGGGGGGAAGAGAGAGAGAGAGAGAGGGAATGAGAGAGGGAGAGAGAGATTGATGGTGATAAATCGGAGGGTCTGTCCCTCCCCCTCCCTCCTCCACCTTTTATAGCAATTAGTTCAGTCTGTTAATAAGCAAAGGATATTTTTAGTTAATTTCAGTTCCAGTTAATTGATTCAGAAGTGAAACCCAGCAACTGAGTTAATTGATCCATGCATCTTACACAGTAACGGCCACGCAGTCCCTTGGCAACTGTCACTGCTGGGACCCATAAAGAAGAGATGAAAACAGAGAGAAGATCCCATAAAAGTGTGAGAGGATTGCCAGGTGGGGGGAAGGGGGAAGGGGAGGAGGGAAGAGGAGGAGGAAGAGGAGGAGGGAGGGAGAAGGAGAGGAAGAGGAAGAAGAGACAAGGATGATGAGGATGGGGGGGGCGGAGGAGGAGGAGAAGAGGAAGAGGGGGAGGGGGAGGAGGAGGAAGAAGAAGGAGAAGGAAAAGAAGAAGGAGAAGGGGGAGAGGGGGAATAATAATGAGGAGGAGGAGCAGGAGGAGCAGGAGGAGGAGGAGGAGGAGGATTATTGCTAGGAAGACATAGGGGCGAAAATGTTGACTGATCTGGACAAATGGACCAGTTCTAGAAAATGCATGGGACATCTTAATATTTCTGGACATCTAGTAACTGACCCTTCCCTGTCTGAGGTCTTCTTCACCAGAAGATACCGCTGAAGGTAGATGGAAGGATGGATGGATGGAAGGAAGGAAGATCTTCACCAACACTGTGATCTACTACATGGTTGATATTAAAATTTTCACTTGGCAACCCTGAACTTTATCTCGGAATCCAGGGAGCTCTTAAGCACAAAAGTATTTTTTTTTTTTTTGAACAGGACATGCAACAGAGATGCGGTGGGTGGGAAAGCTGTCATTCATTGCCTGGAAAGTGAGGAATTTCTTTGCAAAACCCGGGTAGCCTGGCTGACTTTTGCTCTTTGACTATGAGCAAAATCCTGGTTACTGTTCTTTCATCTGTTCAACTGGGATTAATGAGTGGTTAATGCCGGGTGAAGGGGTGGCTAAGCCTCCCTCATGTTTGCAAAGTGATTTTTTTAGATCCTTCTTACAGAAGAGACTGTAAAACAAACTGATCTATAGTTTGGCAGGAAAGTGGGGACGGGTCGAAGGAGGAGGAGGAGGAGGGGAGGGAGAAATGGTTCCGCGTTCTAAAAATAATTTTTCTGACATTGTTTCAGAGAGCGAAAGCAGATGGCCAGCTTCGTTCCAAGCACCAAAATAATATTTCTCCTTTGACTTTGGAAAGATTGAGCATTAGATGCTCAAGGATTCAAGTGTTCTATTTCTTTGAGAAGCTGGGCAAATACAGCGACGGAAGATATGCGTAGACTCAGGAAGGAAGGGAGGGAGGAAGAAGGAAAGGAAAGGAAA
>NW_020717167.1:39458-53094 GCF_900518725.1 Notechis scutatus | reverse complement strand
GATTGGCACAACTCAGGCTATTACTCTTTGCCTGCTTTTAATATCCCAGAACATTCCCTCCCCAAAACGACCCCCTCTCTGCCCAGGGACCCCAAATTCTGGCTTGGCACTGCCCAGACTACCCTTCCAGCTCCGGAAACGAGCTTCTCCCTTCATCCATCATCTCTGGATGCCTCCCAATGCCGTGTAAATAATTGAGGGGCACTAGGCATCGTCGGCGTTGCATCTTGTTTGCAGCATGGATCTGGTGCCAGGAAACTTGGGAAAAAGGCCCAATAATAATGTACAAGTCCAAAGTAATTAAAGTGCATCATTACATATAAATTTGTAATTAAACACTTTATCGTAATCATCCCACCCAGCGTGAGTCCTGATGAATTAATTAAAAGAACTCCAGAAATTAATGTTTTCCATGTCGGTATTGTTGTACCAGCTTTAGCCATCTCCCTAACTATTTCTGCAGCATGTTGCGAAGTAATTATATCATTACTGGGGGAAGCAGGATTGCCTGAAGTCCCAGCAGAAGAAAAGGGAGAGACAGAGAGAGAGAGAGAGAAAAGAGGAAGAAGAACGGCCAGAAAGTTCTAAGCGAGGCCCAGGACAACCCATTTCAAACTTTCTCCTCTTGTGGAAAGCTTTATAGGCTGGGCTAGAGATCTGAAGGGACCCCTGAATATTTGTGGTATCGCTCCCATCTGTTGCCGGGAACGTGGAACGCATTCAGAACAACGTTGGCTGGAGGCCTGCCATTCCTGCAAACTTTGCAGAAATGGGCTTCTGGTTCTTTATTTTTTAATTTGTTCTCGGGGTGTGTTGGTTTACAAGCAAAGGGGCCGAGGGAAGAGGTGGATATTGACTAGAAATGGCCCTGAGCATCCTAGCAGAGAAGGGTGAGGGTTCAACGGGTTGTGGTCTGCAGGCCAGGATGTTCTCCAGATGTTGGAGATGGTTGGGTCTCTTCTAAGCGGCGACCCTCTCTTGATTCCCAATGCTTAAACTGGAGTTTGGATAGTGGTCCTTCAAGGCAGGAAACGGCATTTCCCAGCTTTCTTTGTTGTGGTCCGTGCTGAACCAAGGCTCCTGGGAAACGTAGTTCACCTAAGGAAGACCTTAGCAATGCTTGAAGTAAAGAAGGTCATCAATGCAGAGCTTGTTCCTTTGACAGGGTTGTCTTCTGTATGATAAGAAATGTCTAACAAGAGCCAACAACAAGATGGACAACATATACATTTAATAAGCAAGCAAACAAACAAGCATCTTCACCAGGCACATCTGGCCTCTAAGCCCTCAAAAAGAACTAGTCCCTTGTTAAAATTTGAGGTGGGGGGGCAGTTTGCCTCTTGAAACTCAGCTTCAGAGGGCTTTGATCATTATCTTCTTTTAATGACCCCATAATCCCTTGCTGGGTGAGGTCAGGGCAACTGAATGGAGCGGAGTGTGGAGCAGATGCCCTTCCTGTCACCAATGCGGAGTTTTTTTTCCCCAGTAGATCTATTCTCATTCTGCCCAGAGAGAGAAATATCTGCCTCTACCTAGGATCGAACTCACAGCCTCCTGATTGTGAGGCTTGAGCTCCACCTCTTGGCCACCCCACCACTCCTTCTGAGGGATTTGCTGAACTCTGCCAGGAAGGACCACAGGGGTGTGAATTCTAAGAGCATAAATCTCAGTCCCTCTCTTGATTCTGGACAGGAAGGTCGTTACAGTACCATGGAGAGCTCCAAAAGGCTGTGGAGCTACCTGGGCAGCTGGACTTCACCTCCCTTCCTTGATGGACAACCTTAAGGATGGGATGGGCTTCTTCAGCTCTTCAAAGAGATTCTTGTAGCTTCATGGTTCTAATTGGTGGGCCAACTGCATGGGTTGGATATTCCACCTGCTTGTAGCTGCATTCTGAGACTCCTTGGAAGACCTTGGCATCTCCAACTCTACACGAACCCTTAGTCCTTGTCCAGGGCCATCATAGGATCTTCAAGTTTTTCTTGATGCTAAGGTCTTGGGTCAGGAGAATGCTTAAAAACACATTGTATCTGGGTCCCCACAGAATTGTTTAACCATGGTCTGAGTTCACTCCACACTCCAGAACCATGAATGATGACCTTCAAAACCATACCAGCCAATGCAAACCAAAGGTTCTTTGGCTTAGCTGGTGACATCAAGTCAGCATCCAAGGATGCTATGACTTCCATTGTATCTTTTCAAACGGACATAACTTAGATCCAAATCTAGAATCTAGATCCTCATTTTGTGTCATGAGGACCAAAACCCCAGTGGGATGAGTAAGTAGGCCTCCTGCAATCACCACCACCCCCTTCCATGATCTCTGCTTTTGTCTCCTGGCCCCTCGCCGTGTGTGCATGACAAACCGCCTTGCGCAACGTGCTGTCACAGGTCACCCTGGAAGTTCATGAACTCATGACAAGCTCTGACAAGGCCCAGCTGGGGGAAGCTGGTGGAACGGAGCAGTTTAATTATTCCTCAGTGGGGTTCCCCTCGTTTCAACATGTACGTTCTCCACCGCCCAGACATGTCGCTTCCTGGCCTTCCATTTCGCCACCTGATCTTCACCGCGCCACCAAGGGTGCGCGCCGACTGTGAAGCAAGGCTGCAGCGTGGGGCAGCCAGGCCTTTGGGCCGGCTTCCAAATGAGGAACGCAGCCCAGGGGACACACAATCACATCTCTGCAATTGCCAAGTTCTCCTGCTCAGCTGCTCCCGTCCTTTCCCTCCACCCCCCACCCCCCCAAGAGCCAAATTGTCCCTGCACCAAAGACAGATGGAGGGCTCAGTGGCTGTCGAGTTTCGGCAAGTTAACTGGTGTCCAGCTAGAAGGACCATTGGGTCATGCCTGCCAGGAGTGGTGGGAATTGAAAACCAACATCCCTGGTAGGTTGAGAATCTGGGGGATTTATACAATAGGTTGCATTTTCCAAAAATAAAGGCGTTGCTCGACTTCTCACTCAGGGGAAGAAATCTGATTAAACTGATGCCCAGTTTAATTTTCAGAAACCGGCCCCATTTTTGAGGGGAGTTGGAGGTCAAGCACCTGTGTGTTCTCGCACGATACTTTTAGCTTGAACACCTGTTTTTCTGACTCTAGTTCTAAATCTAAAACAGTTGAAGACCCGGAATGCTTTGCAAGGCCATTCTAAGATCCAGAATAAATCAATTCACCAAATCAATTGGTCAAGTTATTGTCAGCTCTTGGCGACCAAAGAGATCGTTTTTCTCCATGAAAAGGGGCCCGAATTTTTTTAAACCCCAAACATTTTTATTATTAAATTTTATTATTATTTTTTGGATCCAGAAAGTTGCACGTATTGTTTTAAATCCAGAAAATTGCATGAATAGTTTTAAACCCCAAATGTTGCATGATTAAACAATAAATAAACCCCAAAAAAGTCACATGGATTATTTTAAATCCAAAATGTTGCATGGATTATGGTAAACCCCAAAGATTGCATGAATTGCATTCAACCCCAAAGGATGTATAGATTATTTTAAACCACCAAAAATTTGCATAAATTATTTTAAATCCAGAAAGTTGCATGGGTTATTTGAAATCTGTACATCATTTCAGGAGCATTTTGGACCGAAGGCTGGCCGCCAGGGAGATCACTGCTGAATACTTTCTCCTTGTGTCAAAAAATTGCATCCTTGAAAACTTATACTTAGTTGTTGCTTTCAAAGTTGTGAGAAAATTGTGGTACCCCCCCGGGTAATACGATCAAACAAATGAATGGATAAGAATTGCATGAGCAATATTAGATTTTGAGAAACCTTAAATGTACGTGAAATGGAATGAAATTTAGGATTCCGGAGCTACGTTTTCCTCTGCAATTGTTAAAACTGTACAGGTAGAGCTGAGCTAATGCTGGGGCCAAATCCTCAGAATCTTTTGCTGAATTGTCACAAAATAAGTGATCCGTAATGCCCAGAAAAATCATGAAATCTTTTTTTTGCGGATGGATTTGTCTTGAAGAGAAGCGACTTGGCTTTTCTACATTGGATTGTGGGTTTTTTCCCCCCCCCACTAAAATGTATGTTTTCCCCTCCTTTCTAGAACTCTGGGCACACCTGTCTTTGCACAGCAGATGCTTGTTGGGGATAAATAGCAGACTGCTTCCAGGGGCATTTGGCGGGCAGATTTTAGAGGAACTACAAGAGTGGAGAAGATGGTGTTGCAAAGGACCTAATATTTAATTTCTTATTATTATGCCAGAGAGTTTGGCACGTTCGGGAGGCCTTCAAAGAAGGTAGAGATGAAAGGAAGTTTCTACTAAAGATAAGCCCAACCTCTCACCTTGTCCAGGTATGCATTCTTGCACAAATGTTCAAACACAGCATAAAGCAAGATCTCCAAACTTAGCTATATCCCATGAATGTCCCAAGGGAACCTTCTCCCTTGGACCTTTTCACCAGCTTAAAGCAAGATCCACAAAGTTAGTGATTAACTGCTGAAGTCCCACTGACCCTCTCCTTAGCATCTTCTCACCAACATCAAGTGGAATTCCCCAAGCTAATTATATCCCATGATGTCCCACGAACCTTCTCCCTTGGACCTTCTCACCTTCTCCCATGGGAAAGTCATTCTCCCATGACCTTCCAGATTAATACCCGAAGATGCGGAGAAAGATTTGAGGGAATAGGGCCAGGATGATCTTCCACACTGCAACATCTCCTCCATCCCTCCATCATTTGCACAAAACAAATCGCCCTGCATTAAACGACGGAGTCAAGGCCATGGCTACCCCACGTGGCCTCAGTTTTTCTAGACAACATCTGCGAATTGGGTTGAATCCTGTTCCTCGGGGTTCTCCACAGAACATGGACAGAAGCCAACGGTGGACGCTTCCCACCTTAACTCTCTAAAGCCAAAGGAGACTCTCGCTCCTTGTCTCTTCTTAATCCCCTGCAGAACAATTTACCTTTCGGAACAAATCCAAGATGTTAATTAAGATAAATCTACCTCAATTTTTAGATTCTCTTATCCGGCAATTTATCAAAATTATGTTAATTATTTCTGTAGGGCAGCAAAATTATTACCTCTTCCGTGTCTGATTTGTATTAATATTCATAATTTAATAATTCGGCAGCCAAGCCATCTGGTTGGGGAGCCGCATTGTCGGCTTCCCTCCGCTCTGCCAAAACTGCTCCGCTCTGAACTCACTCTCTTTCTCCGCCCCCCACAACCCCCGCCTGAGACCAGAGTGTCCCCCATGGCTGCAAAATTATATTTGTGCAGACATTTATCTCTCTCTCTGTGTGTGTGTGTGTTGTCTGCCTATCGGCCTGTCTGTTTGTCTGTTTGCCCATCGTCTGTCTGTCTCCTCCCCCCCTGTGTCTACAGCTGGCCTGGGACCCTCGACTCCTGGCTCCCCTCCCCTGCAGGACCCTGCCCCTCTCCGGGGTCCAGGCCAGGCCAGACCAAGGAAGGGGGCCCGTCCCTTTCCCAGAGCCTCCCTGCACCAACCTCCTCCTCACACCCCACTCAGCTCAGCCTGCAGGTGATCATAGCTGAATTGACATTTTCCACACTTAGTGATTTTTACACTGTAATTTGACATAATTAATGCCTACATTACTGCTGATAATTTAGCTAGTTAATTAAACTCGGAGGAGATAATTAAGGAGAGGCTACCACTCGGACTGCTAATTGTTTTTGTCATTATTCGAGGTGGGCCCCGGCAGCTGCCGGCTGAGTCATCCTCTTTTGTCAGCTGACGGGGCCCCCCGTCATGTGACAGGGACCCCCCTCCCACTCCCCAAATTGGGGTGGGGGGAGGCCCAAGGCGAAGCTCGGATGCCGGCTCCCTGGTCTTCAGGAGCCAGCCTGAAGGGCGATGGTCCCACGTCAACAGCTGAGCCAGCCGCTGCTGGGCATTTGGGTGTGCAGATGGTCCATGAATATTCACACAAGCAGCCTCAGGATCCCCCCCCCCTTGAGGGGCCCAGGGAGGCTGCCTTTTCAAGCAGGGGAGACAAATGAATCCCTCCGGAGGGTCCATCGGCCCCTGCACACTCTCCGCAGTCCCCAATGAAGGTGGGCCCCCAGACAGGAGAGGCTGAAAGCTGTCCAAGGATGAAAATCCAGCTTCTTCTGGAGATGCCAGCGAGGTTAAACTCTGGAGTCAACTCCACGCAGGACTGCCCTTTCTTGAGTCAATCAGCGGGAAACTGTGAGTTCTAGTCCCGCCTTAGCCATGAAAGCCAGTTGGGTGACTTTGGGCCAATCACCAGGAGAAGGTGAGTTCTAGTCCCGCCTTAGCCATGAAAGTTGACTGGGTGACTCTCTCTCAGCCCAACCTACCTCACAGGGTTGTTGTTATGAGGAAAATAGAAGGAGGAAGGAGTGTTAGGCATGTTTTCCACCTTGAGTTATTTGTAAAAAATATTAAGGGGGGGGGTTAAAAATAAATTCAAATAAATGATAAATGCACCGACGATGAGAATAAAGCCATTCCGATGTGAGTCCGTTGGGTCTCCAAGAAACCAACGTGGGAACAGCTGCAGCAGGAGAAAGCGTCGGGTTCAAAATCAGGAGGGCTCCAGGAGCCCCTTTCCTAAGTTGGAATCCAACGGACTTTTTGCCATCCTAAGCTGGCCTCGCCCTCCCTTCTTCTCTACGTCTTCTTCACCATAGTAAATGAGCCAAGCCACCAAGCCAAGGGAGGCGTAAAATCATGGAGCAAAACTTGATCTACTTGAAATAATTGAAGGAAGGCTCAAAAGAGAGAGAGAGAGAGAGAGAGAGAGAGAGAGAGAGAGAGAGAGAGAGAGAGAGAGACCCTTTGTGCACCTTCACCGTTCCTCTTATTATTGTCTTCTGCATAATTTATTCTGGTTTGTTTTCTCCTTGCAGATCTCTCCCTCCCCCCATCTCCAAGCTACCTCTCCGACCTCTGAACTTCCCAGACCTTTTTCAACCCACCTTTCCAGCCACCAGGTCTAGAAACTTGGCTCTTGCAAAGCCAAGCCAAGCCAAGCCAACAAAGCCCTCCACCCACCCACTCCGAACTGCACTGCTGGGGCGGGGCGGGCGTTGCGGACCCTTCCTCTTTTCCTTCCTCCTGCGCTCTTCCTCTCCATGAAAAGGGGGTCCTAATCTTCGGGGGTGGGAGATGCAGCTCACCCACCTCCTCCTCCTCTGCTCCTGTTTTTGCGGGGCTCCTTTCAAGGCACCGTCTGTTCCTCGACAGGGAAAGGGTCTCCTCCACCCCACCCCCCTCCCCACAACGCCCGCCCACCCCTCCAGGTTCTGTGCCAAATCCTCTCCTCTCCGGCACCGGGCTGGCTTCCCGAACGCCGCTAACCTTCCGAGCATCTCCGCAACTAAGTGTGAGCGGAGCCGTCACAATATTGCCTGCCGACAAAACCAACACACCAACTGGCGTACCTTCTCAAGCCTCCCCCCCCCCCCCCCCCCCCCCCCCCCCCCCCCCCCCCCCCCCCCCCCCCCCCCCCCCCGCCCCCCCCACCACCCCCCCCCCCCCCCCCCCCCGCTTCCCCTCCCCTCCCTTCCCCTCCCCTTCTTGCAAACTCTCAGAAGGAGAAAAGACCACGCATGCCTTGGTGCTGTCTGAGCTGGGTTGTTTTCTTGCAGGCGTTTCGTTACTCAAGGTAGGTAGCATCATCATCGGGGCTAGAAGGGAAAGGGGTTGCAGAGAGGAGGAGGAGGAGGAGTGGGAGGAGGAGGAGGAGGAGGAGAAAGAAAATGACTGTTGGTGCTCTGAGCTTGATAGTTTTCTTGCAAATGTTTCATTACCCAACTATTGAACATCATCAGTGCAGGAAGGGAGTGGGATTTGTGGAGAGGAGGAGGAGGAGGAGCACTGTGCGTTCTTGGTGCTCTTTGAGCTTGATTTTTTTTTCCTTGCAGACCTTTCATGACCCAACTAAGCAACATTATCCGTGCTACAAGAGAGAGGAATTTGCTCTCTGTTGATATACGAGCCCCTTCTAGCACTGATCATGTTTGAATCATGAAACATCGGCAAGGAAAAAAAAATCAAGCTCAAAGAGCACCAAGAACGCACAGTGCTCCTCCTCCTCCTCTTCCTTCCCCTCCTCCTCCTCTCCACAGCCCTTCCTACTAGCACTGATGATGCAACTTAGTTGGGTCAGGGAACTGCAAGATAAGCACCCAGGACCCTCGTTACAAGCCGGAGCTCCAGATATTCTCCTTGACGGAGACCCATTCTGGCCTACTTTGGGGAGCTCCATCCCTAAAACCCTGATGCAAGTTGGAATCGGGCTACAATAAACGTTTCAAAGCGACACAGGAAATAAATTAAGATCTGTCCCGCACAGAACTCCTAAGCCTGCCCTGTGCTCAGGCAGACGCAGCCCTTCAAAGGAGCAGAAGGGGATTTGAACCTGCTTCCCGGCAGGGGTGAAGCTAGGTGGCCTCTGGGGGGCCCTCCAACCCATCCTCTGCGCCTTTTGGCAAGCTGACAATTGACTTCCAACGGGGGATGCTCGGGCTGAACTTTGCAAGGGGGGGAAAGAGCGGGGGGGGGCAAAGCACCCCTATGAAACCCGACAAATTCCCTGGTCCAGATGCTCCTTTTACGAGTTCTCCTACGAACAATGCCAGGACATCTGGCGCTCTGAAATGGCCCTTCCTTCGCCAAGGCTGTGAATTCGGCCCCTCTCGACACTCAGAGGCGTCCACAGGATGGGTCGGAAAAAAGCCTAGATGGTATAGCCAGCACTGGGGAGCGGGGGAGGTGTTGGAAGAAACATTCTTCTGAGTTCGATTCCAAGTGGGGGAAGAAAGACGCTGGAAACATGGAGGCTGCTTGGAAAGATGGCTTAATGGTGGACGGCAGGACCACCTGGCTTGGAGCTCCAAAGTGAGGAGGAGGATCCCATGCTTCCAGGTGTTGGGTGGAGGGAAAGAAGGGCTGAGATGCTGAGAGACCCCTAGTTATAGACCCTCTGTTGGGCCCCGCCTTACTGTTTCCTGTTCCTGTGCAAGAAAAGGTATCCCATTGGCTGTCAGACTCCCAGGGGTGGGGTGGGGGGGGATCTTAGCTAACTTTGTAGGCTTTGTAGTCTGGATCACATGACTTCACCTGAGTGCTGGCTGATGCAACCTTCCCAGGCCAGGTGGTGAGACGGGTAGAGGCCTTTGTTATGTAGAATACTCCGGCCCGCCCATTAACAAAGGTAGGAGTGAATTTCTGCTTCTGAGTTTCTACTTCTCTTTTTAGGGGAAATATTCTGCCTTTTTAGTATATCCTAAAATATTTCGTTTTCCTAGGAGAGGGGTGGGTGCTAACTTCCTACAGGGGAATAGAGTCCCACTTTTGGGGAGTGGGTGTCAATCATAACCTTTTTCTTTTTTTGGACACCCCATCAGCTCTTCCATAGATGGGCACTGCTGGGACACGGACATCAGGTACGCCATGTGTGGCACCAGGGGGCCCATCCTGAAATGCCGCCTTCTCATTGCCCTAACAATCTCTCTTGGCCACCTCAGTGGGAGAGGGCGGAGCTGGCGTCGCGACGATACGGCATGCGATCTTGGAGGTCTGAGATTGCTGACGATATCTTTGCTCCTGGACGGGTCCAAACGGATCTAAACCGTCCCGAAGAGACGGTGAATGTGAAGAGCACATCCTGTCGATCCCAGGGATACCGCAAAGTCCCTGGTAGATCCAGGAGAAGCTCTTTTTGCCAGCGGGATTTTGCCGTTTTGAGACCGGCAGGCCCTGGGTTCTAATTCTGCCTTTTGTGGGGAGGGGTCTTTTTTAAAAGAAGCCGAATCAGCCACACTTTGGCTGTTTTTGCCTGGCGACTGCCAAGCAGTTTCAATACGAGTTGACACACTGAACGGACTTCGGGGGCAATTACAGCCTTGCAAAAAACCAAGATATAAATATTTATGCCGGTATGAAATATTGATATCAAAGGTGGCACCGAGCCTTTCCCGATGTTGATCGGGGTGCCAAGGATATGAATCGTATTTTATCTGCCTTCGCTCCTGCACCGTTGCATTGTGCAGTTTCACCTGTTACGTTAGCCTGGGAACAGAAAATAATTGCTCCTATTGGCAGAGAAATCACAGCAGGGCAAAGGAGGACATGTAGACTGACCCCCGCCCCCCAGGGCGACTAGAGCGAACCAGGGTGGTGTCAAAATGGAGAAATGTGTATCAGGAGGTCACCTTCGCCCTTTCTGCATGCATGACCAGTGGGACAATGTGAGTTTTATTATTCAGCCCTCCCCCAAGTGTGGATGTCCACACCACACACACACACACACACACACACACACACAGAGAGAGAGAGAGAGAGAGAGAGAGAGAGAGAGAGAGAGAGAGAGAGAGAACCACATTTTCTTTTTGGCTGTGGAAGGGACCTTAGGGAGCAGGAGGGTCAGCTACGGAGTGGACAACTGATATGCAAAAGTTTGTTTAGCCCAAGGAAGGAAGGAGGGCATGGAAAGCATTCCAGAAGGGACCCCTCCTCTCTCCGTTTTCCAGAAAGTAAAAGGAAACCAACAGAAGATAATATTTCCTCCTCTCTGCAAACCCCACTCCCTTCTAGCACTGATGGTGTTCCCTAGTTGGGTCATGAAACGTCTGAAAGAAAACAACCAAGCTCAGAAAACACCAAGAACCCCACAGCCCTCTTTCTCTTCCTCCTCCTCTCTGCAAACCCCTCTCCCTTCTAGCACTGATGAAGTTACCTAGTTGGGTCATGAAATGTCTGCAAGAAAACAACCAAGCTCAGTGAGCACTAAGGATCCCACAGTCTTCTTCCTCCTCCTCTTCCTCCTCCTCCTCTCTGCAAATACCCTCTCCCTTCTAGAACTGATGATGTTACCCAGCTAGTTCATGGAACGTCTTCAAGAAAACAACCAAGCTCAGAGAGCACCACCAAAGAGCCCACGGTCCTTCTCCTCTCCCACCTTCTCCTCCTCTCTGCAAACCCCTCACCCTTCTAGCACTGATGATGGTCCCTAGTTGGGTAATAAAACGTCTGCAGGAAAACGGCCAAGCTCAGAGAGCACCGAGCACCCATAGTAAAAATAAAGCATGTATTGCTTTCAAGATTCGGTTTGTGTAACTCAATACTAAAGATACCGCTGGGGACTCCCGGTGGTGCATCTTGTCCGGCCTACCTCACAGGGCTGACCTTCTGGAGAAAGACTTCTTTGCATGCCTTCCCCCCTCCCCAGATATTTCTATGCTTGGGAGGAAAAGGCATCCCTCCCCTTCCCAAAAGCATCATCTCAACCCTCCCACGGAGAGCTCACCTCGGCCACCGAATTTTCCGTTTTGCAGTGTGCAACCAGGCTTCCCGGCTCACCCCCGCCTTCCCTCCGCCTGTCACACACATCCACCCCAAGCTTTGCAACTCTTGGCAGGAAGAAAGACACTAAAAGAAGGGGGTGGGTGGGAAACCCGAGGCAGCACGAGAGATAGCAGGAGCAACTGCCATATCAGCCGTCTTCAGGCAAGATAACACGATAAATAATCAATCCATCCCCGTGCAAAATCCTTAAGTGCTTGATGTATCTGTCTGCAAATTGAATCACTTCGCCTGCCAGGAAGTTCTGCCTTGTAAATAAATGAGCGCAAAAACGCAGCACAAGGGAACGATGGAGATGTAGACACACACACACAAGCACGCAACACCTCGTTAAAAGCTGCTGATTAAATTTTTAGCAAAGGAAGACGCTTTCCTTATTATTATTATTTTTAAAAAAGTTAAGAAGTGGAGAATAGGACCCACTCTTTCCGTTGGGGCCGGGCTAGGGGCAGGAGAGATCCTGCATCATCTGGGCTAGGAATTGGATTAGTTCTTAATGGACTTTTATAAGGTGTCACCGCAGCTCCCCGATTAAGGGGCGGGGAGTGGAGGGTAATATCCTTTATTAACAATTTAATGGACTGGCTGCAACTCCATCTGTCTTCGTCAGCGCTCCCCAGTATGTCTGGGAGAGCTAGTTTATGCCGGACCTGAAACATGGACCTGATGAAAGAGCGAGGAAGGCCATCCATCAGTGTCCACATCCAAGGGATGAAGTCAGAAGAAGGGAACCGGTGAGGAAAGTTTGCAGCAGGAAACTCCAGACTTACCTTTCCAGCAGACGGTCAAGAATCCCCTAGTAGAGATTTTGGGATCCTTACTTAGAAGTTGCACATTCTTGGAGACTTCCAAAGCCATTCTGTCCCCCAAATCCCTTGGCTCGATGTCATATCTACGACTTGAAGCTCTTCGCGACGTATTTGGGTATCCAGAATCGGGCCTTCTATCCATTTCCTGGCCTTCTAAGAACTTCTGAGTCACGACGTAGCAACAACTACTCCAAAAAAATTTCTTTTGCCCGAGTTTGAGAAGAATGTAACTCGGGGAACTGGCATCTGTAGCTCCTCAGATATTGTGGATGGACCTCAACTTGCATCAGCCAAAGGAAGCCAAGGGCCCCCAAAGTCAGGGATGGCCCAATTGTAGTCCAATGACCCTGGAGGGCCATAAGGACTTCGAAGAAGAACTCTTGGACGTTGGCCCCTCTTGAGAAAGGAACACATAAGTGGTGGAAACCAGGTGCATTGGTGGCTATCTCGTTCTCATTCATCTTTTCTCATAGAGATGTTCCTCCTTCAGTCTCTCTTCACAAACTCCTTTTGTGATTCGGAGAGGTTCTCCTCCTCTCATGCTGGTCTTTGTAGCTTCCTCAGAGCCTCTCTAGGGCCTGGTTGGTTGTAGGTGTCCACACAGGAAGGGGAAGAATAAGCAGGTAACTCTGCCAGGGACTTGTGATTCATAGGGAAGAGGATTGTGCAAAATAGTAATCGTGTAGGAGAGGCTTGCTCCTCCTAAACCTCTACCTTCCAGAAAGGTCTTTCGGTCACTGCTGGGAGAAGAGGGTGGTTGAGAAGGAGAAGAAGAGAGGTCTCAAAATGAAGCTGTTTTCAGCATTTGGTTCCATCCCTGGAATTATTTACAGCTGCAGGCAATACAAAACTATGTAGAGCAAGTGTGCTCATTTACATGCTAATTCATTTATACCCTCTGGATTGACTCCACCAATTCATTTTCAGCCCACTAACTCTTCTGACGTGAATTATATTATCACCTCCAGAATGGCAGCGGGGAAATACAGCAGCAGGGGAGGTGGGGGAGGGGAGGGAAGTGGGGGGGAGGGGCTGCCCTTTGACCCTTCAGATGGCCCTGGGGGCTGGGGGGGCGAGAACCTGAGCTGGAACCGGAGCAGAAGAATAGGACCCACCGACCGACCTGACCTCCGTATCTGCTCCTGAAATCACCTGCCAAGGTTGGGGACCTACGGTGGGAGGGAGACAGTGGTTGCATTCAGAGGGAAGCGGGTGGGAAATGAAAAGAGGGGCGGAGAGAATTGGGTGGAAAGGCTGTGATTTTTGTCTGGGTGGTTTCCCCAATCAGAAAGAGTCAACCAAGAAAATCCTTCCTTCCTTCCCTTTTTTTTCTTTTCCTTTTCTCTTTCCTTCTTTCTCCTACCTTCCTTCCTTCTCTTTTTCTTTCTTTCTCTTTCTTGCTCCTTCTCTTTTTCTTTCTTTCTTTCTTTCTTTCCCTTCTTTCTTTCTTTTTTCTTTCTTTCTTTCTTTCTTTCTTTCTTTCTTTCTTTCTTTCTTTCTTTCTTT
>NW_020717167.1:13705-35305 GCF_900518725.1 Notechis scutatus | reverse complement strand
TTCTTCTTCTTCTTCTTCTTCTTCTTCTTCTTCTTCTTCTTCTTCTTCTTCTTCTTCTTCTTCTTCTTCTTCTCCTTCTCCTCCTCCTCCTCCTCCTCCTCCTCCTCCTCCTCCTCCTCCTCCTCCTCCTCTTCTTCTTCTTCTTCTTCTTCTTCTTCTTCTTCTTCTTCTTCTTCTTCTTCTTCTTCTTCTTCTTCTTCAACTTCTGGCCCAGCCAGGAGGTGACATCTAGATTTTATAAAAAGTTTGGACTTCTACCATCGCTGTCCTCCAAATTCACAAACATTCTACATTTATTACAATGTACAAAAGTAGAAAAGGGGGGGGGGAAGTCCGTTGGGATCATCCCACAGGCCAGTTCTGGAGTGAATCTGGTTCTCCAAACCATGAAACTAGAAGAAGCACACGGGGTGGAGGGGATTGTGATGATTTTTGAATGAAAATTCCTGAGAATTTTTCCTCCCTGGAGTCCCTGGCAAACAGAGGCCTGCTGAGAGCGATGGCGCCACCTGGTGTCCAGAAAGCGATTTCTCCCAGGGAATCGCACCTAAATCCTCGCTCGGAGGGGAAGTGGAAGAAATCTATTTATTGCTGCTTGATCCAAAGTAGGGAGGGGAATTTTTCTCTTCATGGAAAAATGAAATGGTACAGGGGAAAAAAAACGAGGGGCAGCCATATACCCCAAATTCTCCTGCAGTCGGGGAGAAAAAAGGCATCCCTGGAAAGTTTTTGCTTCTGAGCTACTGAAAAACTTCCCGTTGAAGAGGTTCAAACTTCACTCGGATTTTTGGCCAATTTTTCAAAAGGCAAAGGGGTTGTTTCATTCAGAGCCTATATTTCCCACCGAGGCTTTGCTCCTCGCTATTCAAGCATCGCTGGGTTTCCTGGGAAATCTCCTTCCGCTTCTGCTTCCATTCTTTTCCCTCCGTGGGGCGGCCCCCGAAACTTGTCCTCCTTAAGGAACGAAGTTATCCGAACAGCAAATGGATCCGTAGGTGATGGAAGCTCCTTCGGTTGCATTCCTCCCCGTAGGATTCAGTTCTTGGGTTTCGATGTTCGGAGAAAGGCAAACTTGTTTTTCTTTTTTTCATTTTCCTGGGGGCTCCGAGACACACCTGCAGGGAAGAAATAGCTTCTTCAACCATTTATCAGTTATTACATTACGGCTGCAGCTAAAGACGGTTAGGGGACTGGAGGCTGAAACATACGACGAATGCTTGCAGGAACTGGGCCTGGCCAGTCTAGGGAAGGGAAGGACCAGGGGAGACAGGACAGCATCTTCCAATATTTGAGGGGTTGCCACAGAGAGGAGGAGGGGGCGGGGGTCAAGCTATTCTAAGCCCCCGAAGGCCAGACAAGGAATAATGGAGGGAAGCTGATCAAGGAGAGATTCAACTTGGAAATAAGGGGACATTTTCTGACCGTGAGAACAATCAACAGAAGTTGCCTTTGAAAGTTGTGGGAGCTTCATCCTTGGAAGCTTTCAAGAAGACACTGGACTGCCATCTGTCAGAAATGGTGTAGGGTCTCCTGCTTGGGTGGAGGGGGGTTGGACTAGATGACCTACAAGGTCCCTTCCGTTAGTCTGTATCCTATTCAGATAGTTCTCGGCTTACAATTAGCGACCGTTTGAAGTTACAGCAGCGTGAAAAAAGTCACGATGGTAGCTTTACGATAAAAGCAGAACTCTTGACCCAAATGGCTTCGTAGGGTCGAGACTTACCAAACTTCTTGATCATGTCAACGAATATCTCATCTTCTTCCAGTTCCCTAGAGAAGGAAGCAGAGTAGATAGTCCAACACCTGAAACAGTACTAAGTCCAGATGTTCAACTAGACATCCCAACATCCTTCTCCGTGGCCGTTAATGGCCAGAGCTGGAGTTCCTTAAGGCCCACCGGATCTTAGATTGAGCTCCATACCCAAAATGTCCACTCAAGGGAAGCCCCTTTAGAGCAACGACAGAGCAAAGCACCTTCCACGCTGTCTTTCTCAACCCTCCTCGGTTCCAGGTTTCAAGACATCGTAACTTCCCCAAACCTCTGCCTTGGGGAAAAAAACCAAAGCCATTTATGGATTTGGGGCAAGGGTGGTATGCTACCAGTTTGGACCTGTTCGGCCGAACCAGGAGCAAAAATTCCTACTGGTTGGCTGAACCGATAGTAAGAAAAAGCCTCCAACGATCAGCTGAGAGGAAGGGAAAAAAAGAGATGAGGAGAGACTTGGTTGCCATCCTGCAGGAGTTCCTGCTCTGTTAAATACTCCTCCTCATTTAGAAGCACCCTAAAATCACCAAAAGGACCCCCAATCTTACTTCCTCCCAGGCCCCCAAAACTGAGATAGACATGCCGAGATTCTTCCAAACAGTTTCCTTCAAGGTTCCTTTAGCTACAAGACAGAAATTTTGCCAAATTAAAGCAGACTATTTGCATAGAACCTAGAATCTGGGATCTATTGAGGAGGAACCGTCTTCACCCTCTTTCTCTCACACAAACCATCTGAACCAAATTCTTTATTGATTTTCTTTTTTTTTTTTACTGTTCCTCACCCATAGACAGAAATCTTGCCAAACTAAAGCAGGTGACTTTCACCGTTAAATACATGTGCTCTGGGAAACTATTGAGGAGGAGGAGCTGTCTTCATCCTCTTTTCTCTCACACAAAAGCTCTCAATGTCTCTTGGTCCTCTGGCATGCGGCCCCTCCCTGCTGGGAATCCAGACTACCTTCTACTACGCTTCCTTCTTCACCCGTTCAAAAAGCAGACCTGAAAACGCTGTTCATTTTAACTCACACACACACACACACACACACAAAATCATAAACAAAGCTAGTTCAGAGTTTTAGGAGAAAGAAGGCACCCACCCCTGCCAGATAAGCGAACAGCTTCCTTGCACAATATTCACAGCCTCATATGCCCAGTGGAACTCCTCCTCACAATTAGCAACATAACTGCATCCAGAAACTACCGACAATCATCCCTAATTACTCCAAGATACTTGCCAAAAAGCCAGACCTATGAACCTTGTTTGGCAGAAGGAGCTTCTAAAGTTACTCGGGAGGGCTGTTGACCATCCCTTGAAGAAATGGGGAAATTGTAAACTGCAGGGGAAGCGATCGTTTCTTTCAGCCAAGTTCCCCAACCGCGGCAACTTTAGGATGTGTGGACTTCCAACTCCCAGAATCCCCCACCCAACTTGTCTGGGAGACCAAGGGCTGGTCAAGGGCTGTGCCTCCAGTCCTTCTGGCCTTCCTCCACCCCTTCATACCTGAGTCTGTCCTCATCCAAGACTTCTACAATTTTGTTCCGATTGTTGACCGTGTCCAAGTACGAGTCAAGGAGTTCCTTCTCTCGACTCTTCTCCTTCGGGGTCTTCAAGTAATCTGGACGGCGGGGGAAGAACCAGAATTATATGTTAAAATAATAGTGTCCACTCGTAAAGCACTCCTATGCCTGCTTTAGAGTTGCAATAAATTGGGGGGGGGGGGGGGGGAGGAAATCTGAACAAGCGGGACGGCAGTTTACAAGCAGAAGTGCATTCCACACTTATCTTACAAAGTTTGTAACTAAGCTACCGGATCTTCTGCCCACGAAAATCCTTAATTGGAGAATGTGATTGATGACACCCAGCGCGGTGAACATGCTCAATTGGAGAATCTGATTTATGACACACCCGGGGGGGAGGGGGGGGGGAAACAGGGTCATAGGTGAATTACATGTCTCAGAGTTGGCTTCATACAGGCTAATGCCATACATGTTGCTCCTAATAAATCTTCTGGATTCTTTTGAAGCTTGGCTCGAGGCTCATGATTTGATTGGGGCAATCTCCGGAATCCGGACAAATAGTAATCCTGACATAAAACAGCAAAAGGCTCTGCCCCAAGACTTGTGTAGAGAACTATGGGTTCTTCCCAACTGGAGGAATCACAGCGATAAAGGATGCCAAGAAGGGAATGGATGGGATACTCACCGGCTTTGCCAATGAGAGTGCGTAGTTCGGTCTCAATATCCCACTGCTTTAATTCCAGTTTCTGCTGGTTTATCCTGCAGGAGAGAAACGTTACTTTAAGGGATTCAAATTCGCATGCAGGACCGGTCCAAAATTTCGGAGCCCTCCTAAACAGATTGCTGGAAGGATCCTACCACATCTTTTTCTTAACTATGTTTTTTTAAAAAAAATATTTTTAGCAGGAAAAGAAATAAAGGATGTCCTCGTTTAGCGGCCACAAGGGACTGGCAACTTGGTTGTTAAACAAAGTGGTTGCTAAGCGAAACTTATGACTTCTGCTTGCCTTTTGCTTTGCAGATCTGCAAAGGTGATAAAAGAGCGGCCTGGTTTTTTTTCCAATGTCGACACTGCAAATCGTTGCTAAATAAGGCAGTTGCTAAATGAGGACTGAAAATGGTCACTAAACAAGGCAGTTGCTAAAGGAAGACTACCTCTAATGAGTAATGACCCCCTAGTTATGGTCTGTTGGGTTTAAAAAGGCAGCCCAAATCCTATAGAGCTGGCAACTGGCTGCGCAGACGCCACGAACTGGCCAGTTTCACTCACTTGTGCATCAACTCGGATTCCCGTCTCAGCAAGATCTGCTTCTCGTGGATCAGTTTGAACCACTCCACCATCAGGGCATCTTCGGAATCATCTGTACACGAGATCCAAGAAAGAGGTCAAATGATCCATCCATTCCCAGACCCTGTGAGGTAGGCCAGGTGAGGAAAAAAAAAAAACCAGCACCTGCACCTCTGCCAATGGGGGAAAAAAAACTGCCTACTTTGCAAAAAACTTCCCCTAATCTTGTTCATTATTAAAGAAGGAAAAAGCAACAAAGCCATGTATTCGGACTTTCCGGGCCTCCATGAGGACTAGAAACCTGGAGGTTTTCAAATCTCTTTTCAAAAGAAAACCACCTTTGGGCTCTTATCCATTTAGCCGGGGCTTCCTTACCTCCCTCGCAAGCCCGGAGCTGCTTCTCCAAGGTTATCCCCTTCCGCTCCAGCTTGTCCAGATCTCTTTCAATCTGCCGGATTTCCTTCTGGATCTCCTCCTCGGGGACGTAATCCGGGTGGAGCTGAAAGGCGTCAGAGACAACGCGATTCACCACCCAGAAGCTCACGGCAGAAAGCAGAGCGTTTAGCCTCCCGACAACCCTGCAAGGTGGGCCGGCATCTCGGCTGGAAGCAGGGGTAGGGATTCTACTGGTTCAGCCTGGTTCGTGTGAATCGGTTCGCTCCAAAGATCAAGGTATTTCCTTTTTTTCTTTCCCCACCGATCAGCTGTTTTCCGAAGATCAGCTGTGCCGCACGATTTAGATCAGCTAGAAAGCAGGAAATAATCGCGCGGCACAGCTGATTCCGCCCCCCACCATATTGCTTCCTTCCCTGAGGCCCAGGAGGCAAAAATAAATAAAAATAAAAAAATCACGCCCACCCAATCACATGACCACGCCCACCTAGCCACGCCCACCGAACCGATAGTTTAAAAATTTGCGTCCCACCCCTGTCCGGAATCCATAGCCTACCTTGATGGGAGAGATCACTGGATCCCTCGGAGGCTTCCAGAAGGTTCCAAGAGAGGACGGTTGGGCTGGAAAGAAAAGAGGGGAAGATTCAGTTGCTGCCTGAGGGCCTTCCAGGGGTTGCCTGGAACTACAATTCCCAGCGTCCCCCAGCAATGGCTCTCCTAGCTGGGGCTGATGAGAACTGTCGTTCATCGATGTCAGAAATTCAGCGTCTGGTGGAAACGATGAGAGAAACTGACCGGGCGCCACGACTGTTTTTGATGGGCTCCATTTCTCTGCTTTGGCCGGGGTTGGGTGAGATTCCCACAGCACCTTCCCTTTCTGCCAGCTGTTGGAGACATCCAGAGGTGGCACCAACAGCTTCTTCTTCTGGGGTTGGACAGCCAGTGGTGCTATCATGGGAAGAGAGAGAGAGAGAGAAAACCCAACTTATGAGCCTGGACTTGAGTTCAAATTCAGATTTCGGCTATCCCGATGGGCGAGATCCTTCTTGTTGAGGACGTGGCCAGGACTGGACAAAGTTACCACAGATAGGGGCCAAACAGGCAGGCCAAAATAGAGGAGACCGAGCTCTCGAGAGAGTTCTCTCCCCCTGTTCATGAGGACTAGTATGTTGCTTGAAAGGTTTAGGAAGCCCGAAGGGGAAATGAATTCTCCAGATCTTGTCAAAGCAGGTCTAGTCGTACCAGAATTGGGAACCGCCGGGGAGAGGACAGAAAGAGACACCTTGTTGTCGTTCTGTCTTGGTTTCACCTGTATGTTGATCTCCACCTCCGAAGGTTTTGGGGAATGCTTGGCTTCGTCCTGGCGGGGGGGTCTGCACAGAAGGAGAGAAGCTGTTGGCACGGAAGGGCCCCCCCACCCCTCACCCCCATTTCGTGCCATGAAAGGCAGAATTTGGCAGCCCCATAGCGGACTCTGCAAATCAGATAGAATCAAGATCACGGGAAGCCTCCAGAAGTTGTTAAATGCTCCAACACTGGTAGTTTTTAAGAAGACATTGGAGAGCCATTTTTGTCTGAAATGGTATAATATTTCCTGCCTGAGCAGGGACTGGACTAGAAGACCTCCAAGGTCCCTTCCAACTCCTATAATCTATATTCTATATTTTGTTCGTACCGTTTTATAAATCCTTAGTAAGGCCACACCTGGAATGCCACATCTAGTTTTGGTCACCACAAATTACAAAACAAGAGGTTGAGACTTTGGGGGAAAAACGCAGAGAAGAGCAACTAAACCCTGTATATTTTGCCTTCCCTCTTTTTTTAGCACTCACTTGACCGGTTTCAGCCTTGATCTCCAGTCTTCCGGGCTCTCCAATTTCTTTTCTGCCTCCCAGGCGCCTTTCGCTGATTGAGAAACATGCAAAGGAGGGTGAAGCGTAAGCCAGCATTCAAGGTTTGCACTCCTCCTCCTTCCTCCCGAGTCCCAACCACCAAGCGGAGTGAAGTGAATGACGGGGCGGAGGTGCAAACACACCGATTTTGCAAAAAAACTATGCAGCTTGCAGAACCGAGGTCTCCTTGGTCAATAAACCAAAGATTTATTGCTTTCAAAAAGGACAGAATTGGGTTTGATCCAGGGGTGTGATTCTACCGGTTCGGACCGGTTCTCTAGAACCGGTTGTTATGATTCTGCGCAGTTCAGAGAATCGGCGAATCGGCAAATCGTGCCTCTGGCTGGCCCCACCCCCCTCCGGCCATCCCGCCCATCCCCCCCCCGCCCAGTCAGTCCTTATCGCGCATGCCCGACATCGCTGACTGCGTTCTCCCCCGCCCAGTCACCCCTTACGGTATTTCTTTTTTCCCAACGATCAGCTGTTCCGATGATCAGCTGTGCCGGGATCCCCCTCGCTGTCTTACTGCTTCACTCGGGGGGCTTCCCTGAGGTCCAGAAGGCAAAAAGGGGTGCACAGGTGTATGTGTGAGTGTGTGTGTGTGTGTGTGTGTGTGCGTGTGTGCTGTGTGTTCCCCCTCCCCCGCACTCCATTTTTTGCCTTCCTGGGCCCCAGGGAAGCCTTCTGGGAGCAAAAACACCCCCCCCCAGGAGGCCCCAAAAATGGGGGGGGGTTTGCTGTGGGGAAAAGAAGCAGCCACGCCCACCCAATCGCATGGCCATGCCCTCCTAGCCATGCTCACCAAGCCACGCCCACAGAACCAGTTGTTAAACCAATTGAATCCCACCCCTGGTTTGATCGCTGCTTCCATCTCACATCTGGCTGGGGAATTTTGGGAGCTGAAGACGTCCACCCCTTTTTAAAAGTCACCCAAGTTGAGAATCAGCGGTTTAAACATGAACTGGGATTTATGGAGATTCTCCGTCATCCAGGTCATGGCTGTTCCAAGGGTGTTATTTTTTTTTGTTTTTTTCCAAGAGGCAACTGGAATGTCTGGTTTTTCTTTCGTGATGTTTCGCTTCTCATCCACGAAGCTTTGTCAACTCTGATTGGGACCATCCATCCATCCACCATCCAATCAGAGCTGAAGAAGCTTCTTGGATGAGAAGAGAAACCAGAGGGGGGTATTCAGCCGGTTCGGACCAGTTCTGGAGAACCAGTAGTGGAAATTTTGAGCCTTTCAGAGAACCGGCCAATCCCACCTCTGACTGGCCCCGCCAACCCCATCTAGTCTCCGCCTCCCATTGAGTTCCTGCTGATTGGCTGGGTCTCCTTTGGTTGTCCTGCAGAGGAGAACGGGGCTGGAAAGCAGGTTAGTGGGGTGTGGAGGGAAGGGGTATTTTGCAGTATATCCTTCCCCCTGCCACACCCACCAAGCCACGCCCACAGAACACCACGCCCACCAAGCCACGCCTACAGCTGATTGGCTGGATCTTCTTTGGTTGCCCTGCCCAGGAGAACGGAGCTGGAAAGCAGGTTAGTGGGGTGTGGAGGGAAGGGGGATTTTGCAGTATATCCTTCCCCCTGCCACACCCACCAAGCCACGCCCACAGAACCAGTAGTCAAAATTTTTAAGGAAGTCCAGTTTACCTCCTGAAAAAAAAAGCACCTTTGGGCTATTAACTAGGATTGAAACCATCCAATTGACTCTCTGTGATCGGGGATTTAAATCATGATTTGAACCCAACTCATCGCAGGCACAGGGATGGCTGCTTCCTACCTTTAACCACCTTGGTGTCCGATTTACGCCCAGTGTTGGCCGATGTGCCGATGGACCCATCCTTGATTTTGTTCTGGGGCTCAGCTCCGATCCCCAGTTTGTGGCTAGGATCCTTGGGGAGATTCACAACTGGACGCGATGTTTCTGCCGGTCTCAGTGCGTCTGCAAAAGCTGGCTTGTTAAAAGGTTTGCTAGCTGGGGGATACTGGGGGTGCAGACCCCGTGAACCAGAAAGGGCAGGAGAGGATGGGCTGTGGGAAGCAAAAGATGGTTACCAGCTTCTTGGCTGAGGTAAGAAGAGGCCGAATCTGTGCCCCTTGCAAAGCATGGGAAACAAGCTCCAAAACTGCCCTTTTCCGGCATATAAATTTAATAAATCATGATTATAAAATTATAATCAACGGACTCCCTATCAAATCAATCCATAAAACATTGCATTTTGGCTCATTCCAGGGTGTGTTGCCACACCGCAAACACCCCTCTTTGCAAACTTAAATCTGCAATTTAAGAAAACTTAGTTTGGTCTAGTGGTGAAGGCACCAGGCTAGAAAGCAGGAGACGGTGAGTTCTAGTCCAGCCTTAGCCATGAAAGCCAGCTGGGTGATTTTGGGTCAATCACCAGGAGGAGGTGAGTTCTAGTCCCACCTTAACTGTGAAAGCCGGCTGGGTGACTGAGTCAATCATCAGGAGGAGGTGAGTTCTAGTCTAGCCTAGTTCTAGCATTAGCCAGGAAAGCTGCCTGGGTGACTTTAAGCTAGTCACTAGGAGAACGTGAATTCTAGTCCCGCCTTAGCCCTAAAAACCAGCTGGGTGACTTTGGGCCAATCACCAGGAGTCGGTGAATTCTAGTTCTGCCTTAACTGTGAAAACCGGTTGGGTGACTCTAAGTCAATCACCAGGAGACGGTGAGTTCTAGTCCCACCTTAGCCATGAAAGCCGCCTGGGTGATATCATTCCATCATTCTCTCTCTCTCAGCCCAACCTACCTCACAGGGTGGTTGTTGTGGGAAAAATAGGAAGAGGAAGGTGCGTTCGCCGCCATGAGTTATTGGTTAAAAAATAATGTAAGCAAGTAAATGCCACTGGAATACCCAAGGCTCACCTGTTGTATGCCAACGATCGGGGCTCCACAGCGCCAACTCCCCTTGGCTGGTTGGTCGAGGGCTGCGGTACAAGTAAGACACGCTGAAGGATGCTGCGGGCTTCGTCTTTCTTGCTGTCGCTGCTGCTGCTGCTGATGGGGACCTGAGTTCGAGAGCTGGCACTTTTCTCAGGGACTTGGGCAGGCAGGATAGGAGAGTTGTGGTTTTTCGCCGGTTCAGGTTTTCTCACAGGGAAGGCGGAAGAGCCTGGATCAGCCTGGAAAAACTTCTCCCGCGCCTGTTGGATTCTCGAGCGCACCTCCGTCGAAGAGGGAGCCGCGGGGAGTTCTGGTGTTGGGGCAGGAGGGTGCAAGCGAGGGAAACTCGGACTTGTGGACCCCCTGACGGTTTTAGGACTCTGGGAATTGGACGGTCCCTGAGCGGGTGGGGGTTGGGGAGTCACGTTGTTCTGGAAGACCCGACGTGGTTTGGGCACGGGCGAGGCTGCCTGCGTTGGTTTGAGCCCCTTCGCACCATTCCCTGCAGGGGTCTTCAAAGGGGCAGCCTTCTTCTCTGTCCGGTTCTCCAGGGCAGGAGGAACCTGAGCCAGGCCATCCCCTGCGTGGCGGTTGCAAAGGAAGGTGCCTGGGCTAAGTCCAGCTTTGTAGTTTCCACTCTGTAAAGTGCTGGAGCATTTTTTGCACCTGGAAGCAAAATCCGGGACAAATCGTGACCGTCTAAGAGGGAATCAGCCTCCGGATTCTGGGGAAGGCAAAAAACGGCCCTCCCGGAAGTTCCAGGAAGCCACGCCCATCATGGCCGTGCCCCCCACCCCAGCAACCGGGCAGCAAACTGGTTGCTGGGATGTTTGAATCCCACCCCTGGTTGAAGTCCACCCATCTTAAAGCGGCCGAGGTGGAGAAACGCAGACTTTAGAGACCACCCAATCCATTACAGCATCCTTGCCCCTCCCCAAGCCAGACCCCTGAAGCACGACATGGGCTGGGTGGGTCAAGGCCAGTCCCTGACCAAGTCCTCCGGAGTCCCCATACCTGAAGCAATTCCTGTGATACAGCTTCCCGTCCATCAGGAGGCGTTGCACCAAGTGGACATGAGTTCCACAGATGGCGCAGTTGCTCAGTTGGGCATTGTTCTTCTCAGCTAAGACCCGTCTCTGGGGTGGGGGGAGGGAGAGAGAAAACAGGAATTCAAAAGGAGCCCCCTCTCCTCCACCAAGCCAAAGACCCTCCCATGTTTTACTATTTCTAAGCCATCCTCCAAGTAGAGCCCCCCTCTCTGTTCTCTGTTCTGATTAGTTTAGCCTCGCATTTGATGACCGGCGGCATCATCCGGCAACCGTATCATCACAATTTGCAACTTTTTTTTTTTTTGCCAATTTCCAGTTTAAAAAAAAAAATCCTAAGATACACTCTGTCAACTCGTAAATCATTCCTATGCCTGTTTCTGAGTTGCCATAAGAAGGAGGGCGGTGGGGAAAGGCCCGAGGGAGCAGTGTGGCAGATGAAAGGCAGAAGCACATTCCACGCTTATCTTGTGGAGATTGTAGCCTAGGCTACCGGATCTTCTGCCCACGAAAATCCTTCATTGGAGAGTGTGATTGATGACACCTAGCCCGTTGGGGAACCTGATTTATGACACATAAACAGGGTCATAGGTGATAGTAAATTACGTGTCTCAGAGTTGACTTCATACAGGTTAATGTTGGACCTGTTGCTCCTAATAAATCTTTTGGATTCTTTTGAAGCTTGGATCGAGGCTCATGAATTAAATAGGGCAATCGTCGGAACCCTGACACACTCTGTTGATCCATGGAAGTTCTATTGTGAAATATCCAGCTGTCATAAACACAGACACACAGAGAGAATCAGCCTCCGGGACAAAAGGATGATGTCAACGTACTTCGGCTGCCGGAGAGGTATCCATCGCCAGCCTACGCCCCACCACAGCTGGCTGTGCTTTGGGTTCAAGAAGAAAAGCTGGCCTGGACGGTTGCGTTGGACTCAGGGCCTTCGGCTCGGGAACCACTTTTTTCTCGGTCGGCTGATCACTGGGCTGGGAAGCCGGGCGCTTGACTCCAGCCATCCCTCCAACTGCAGGAAAAGGAACAGAATTGCGATGCCAAGGATGCCAAGGCTCTCATCAGGCATAGAAGAGGCACCTCCAGGGCATGATAGGGTAGCTTTGTCCAGGAAACTGGCACCAAAGGCCATCTGATTCACTTGCCTTTTATTAGGAAGGCTGATGGTTGCTTACTGAGATAACTATCTGGGTGTTTTTTTTAATCAAGATTTCTTTTCCCAATTTAAAGAGGCTTTCCTTCCTTCCTCTCTTCCCTCCTTCCTTTCCTTTTTCCTTCCTTCCCTCTTTTTTCTCCTTCCGTCCCTCCCTTTCCTTCTTCCTCCCTCCCTCTTTCCTTTTTCCCTTTTTTCCTCCTTCCCTCCCTCCCTCCCTCCCTCCTCCCTCCCTTCCCTCTTTTTTCCTTCCTTTCTTTACTTCTTTCCTTTCCTCCTTCTTCTTTCCTTCCTTCCCTCTTTTTTCCTCCTACCCTCCCTCCCTTCCTCCCTCTTTCCTTCTTTCCCTTTTGTCCTCCTTCCCTCCCTCCCTCCCTCTTTCCTTCTTTCCTTCCTTCCCTATTTTTTCCTTCCTTTCTTTACTTCTTTCCTTTCCTCCTCCTCCTTCTTTCCTTCCTTCCCTCTTTTTCCTCCTTCCCTCCCTTCCTTCCTCTTTCCTTCTGTCCATCATTCCCTTTTTTCCTTCCTCCGTTCCTCCATCCCTCTTTTTTCCTCCCTTCTCTTCCTTTCTTCTTTCCTTCCCTCCCTCCTTCCTTCCCTCTTTTTTCTCCTTCCTTCCCTTCCTCTCCAACGGTCTCAGCAATGACCATTCCAGTTTTGCTGCCCTCTAGTCCTTGGATGCAACCCTGCCTCTGCCCAAGGGAACGCCATCTCTACCTATCCTGGTTGAAGAGGACCATTCCATGGCTTATGTCAAGTTGGCCACATCTTGGTGTTTTTTTGTTTGTTTGTTTGTTCTTGTTTAATCCAAAACCTGGAAGGGAGGGAGCAAGAAAGGGAGAGATACTCACTGGGCGACTTGCCGTGAAAGTAATTGTAATATTGGGAGACGTATGTGAGGATGCTCAGCCGGTCGGGCACTCTGAGGGCCACCATATCTTCGGCGTCCAGCAGAGCCGGGATGCCCAGCTCCTTCTCCGCAACTCGGAAAGCCTGTGAGATACGAACAGAGAAGTTGAGATGAGGTCGTCCTTCTCTTTAACCGAGCGGAGATCCGTGGCCAAAATTATTTTGCAGGACAGCGAAATCCACGCACACGTTCAAGTCCTGGTGTCAGGGTTCCAAGTCATAGACCCATAGTAAGCAAAACTCTGAGGCAGGCAGTATTCCTCCAAGAACAGCTTTACTGGATATATCATATCGGCACAGATGTGGTGAAAACTGACTCGGAAGACTTCCCGCGCTTTTCACCTCATTAAACGTTTCCCCCTCAACCCCAAACACTCTGTCACATGGTCCAATCAAGGATCATGTCTGGTCACAGAGGGGGTTTTCAGCAGGTTCTGACTGGTGCTGGAGAACCGGTAGCAGAAATTTTGAGTCCTTTGGAGAACCAGCAAATTCCCACCTCTGACCGGCCCCGCCAACCCCACCTCTCCTCCATCTCCCATTGAGTCCCAGCTGATCGGCTGGGTCTTCTTTGGTTGCCCTGTTACAGTGTCAACTCAAAAATATTTCTCTGGTCTTTTAGAGTTGTCAGCAGAAAGGGAGTGGGGGAAGCAATGTCTACACCCTAAATATTTTTTTTTAGATAATTGCTAGGTGGCCGAAGCTTCTGGCGCGCAAGATTATTACTGGAGAACATGATGGATGACTCTTGGCTATGGATGTGTCCCATTGGAGAATATACATCCAGGGGGTGGACCTATGTGGCTGGAGACTCATGATTGAAATGGGGGTGGATTGTCGGAACCCTGGCACACAGGAGAATGGAGCTAGAAAGCAGGTTAGTGGGGTGGGGGAGCGAATGGGGATTTTGCAGTAACCTTCCCACCAAGCCACACCCACAGAACCGGTAGAAAAAAAAATTTTGAATTCCTCTGTTTGCCTAGTGACATCACTCCTCCTTCCTCCGGCCAGGTGTGAAAACGTCCTTGGTTCCCAGGGGAAAGTATTTTGTTTTGGCTACGCAACCCCAGCTATCTCTCATTCCCCCCGCCACCTCCCTATTCCTCACCCCCTGTGTGGCAGCACTGGAGCTCCAAGATGGCTCCAATCAGGTGAGCTTCAGGGTTGACACCTGGTCTTCTGAGGGACAACCAAGACCCAAGAATAACCTCCTTCCACCGAATCCGTTCATCAGCCATTTCTCTCCCTCACAACCTGTCCCATTGTGGCATCCAACGCCTCTGTGATGACCCAGAGTATATCAGAAATATAACAAACCAAAACGTAAATAAAAGTCCTTTAATGCCTTCAACTTGGCTTCACTGTTTAATTGTTCACAGTGGAGGAGTAAACTATTTTCAAAATAACATTTCAAAGGAGAGAAACACAGTTCAAATTCCAAGAGCCCATAACGAAGCAAAAAATAAAATCAAACCACACTGAATAAAGTTCCACTACAGACCAGGATAGATAATTGCCAACTTCGGGAAGATAACCAGGTACAGTCCGTTGGAAGAACGCCAACCAACTTCAAATCTCAATAAATAAATGCTCTGTCTTACATATTGGCAAAAAAATAATAATAATCAGAAAATAAAATACAAGCTGAATAGTCAAGACCTTGTTGATGATCCAAGCTCTGTCAAGGACCTTGGAGTACTCATCTCTAATGATCTAAGTGCTAGAGCCCACTGTAACTCCATAGCCAAAAAGGCATTAAGAGTTGTTAACCTAATCCTACGTAGCTTTTTCTCTGGTAATATCACACTACTAACTAGGGCATACAAAACATTTGCTAGACCAATACTCGAATACAGTTCATCAGTCTGGAACCCACATTACGTATCTGATATTAGCACAATTGAGAAAGTCCAGAAATATTTCACAAGAAGAGTTCTCCACTCCTCTACTCGTTGTAGAATACCTTTTGCCACCAGACTTGAAATTCTAGACCTAGAAAATATTGAATTACGCCGTCTTCAGTCTGATTTAAGCATGGTATATAAAATCATACATTGCAATGTCCTACCTGTCAATGAATACTTCAGCTTCAACCATAACAACACAAGAGCACATAATAGATACAAACTCAAGGTTAACTGCACCAAACTTGATTGCAGGAAATGCAACTTCAGAAACAGAGTGGTCAATGTCTGGAATTCTCTACCTGACTCTGTGGTTTCTTCCCCAAACCCCAAAAACTTTAACCTTAGACTGTCTACTACTGACCTCACCCCTTTCCTAAGAGGCCTGTAGGGGGCGTGCATAAGCGCACCATTTCGTGCCTACTGTTCCTGTCCTATGGTTTCTTTTATTTTTCTTATATGTATACATTTCATGTATTCATAACTATGTTTATACTTATACCTATTATCTTGTAAGCAACTGACAAATCCAATAAATAAAATAAATAAATAAAGATAAACCTTCTCACACCTGCTTTTCACTGCAGGGTTAAACGCCGCTGCCGTTCCACCCACCTTCTCGTCCTCATTAAAAGGGGCTCTTTGGCGCAGTTGGAAAAGAATCTCCTTTCCAAGCCTGGCTCCAAGGAGCTGCAGACCGGCCAGGCCACGGAAACTCAACGTGGAGGCCCAGCTCCTTCTCCAGGACATTCCATTCCTCCGGCCCTCGACCCACGTGCAGAGACTGTGGGTGGTCCAGGCCTCCTTCCTTCTCACAAGCACATCTGGGAGCCTTTTGCTTCCCCACAACAATCGGCTTTCCCAGGCACTCCGCACTCCAGGATCTCAGGTTTCCAAAACCAGAGTAAGGAAGTGGGACGGAGGAGGGTCTGGTTCCTAGACAGGAGGAGGAATGTATTTCAGGAGGCAGCCATATCCGGACAAGGGAGCCCAACAGACTGGGGAGAAGCCAGGGGTGAAAGGACGGGGAATCTACAGAAACCCAATCTTTGGATTTTCAAGGAGGATCCTCGGATCATTGGAAATCTGACCTGCTTCTGGGGAGAAGAGCGGAAGGGGATGGAGATGGAGAGATGGAGACGGAGGGAGAGATGGAGAGAGGGAGGGAGAGGGAGGGAGAGGGAAAAACAGGAGATGGGAGAAGAATGGAAGATGATGAGATGGAGATGGGGATGGAGAAACCGAGGCATAGACCGAGAAAGGGAGGGAAATGGATAGGTGGAAATAAAGAGAGAAAGAAATGGATAGAGAAATAGATGGATAAATAGATAGATGGAGGGAGGGAGGGAGGGAGAGGGAGAGATATGCACCAAGACTCTCTCCCCTTGTAAAATCTGCATTCAAGAATTTAAACTTCCATAAATCTGTACCTGTATTCGTACCACGTTTCACAACCTTCCCCTCCACCCCAAATTACATTTATCTATCTATCTATCTATCTATCTATCTATCTATCTATCTATCTATCTATCTATCTATCTATCATCTCAGCGGTTTGTGGGCCACATGGAAGGAGCAAAGCTACCCTGCAGAACCACAAAACACAGGCGCAGAACCCAAGACTAAGCTAGCATAAGTTAAGTCACCAGCCATTGTTCCACCTCAACTTGGTCTGATCCAGATCAATCACCAACCCTAGCAGCCCTGCTGTTGCCAAAATGGGGTTCAGGAGGGCAGCTGCTGTTGGTGCTTTGGGCGGTGCAGACGTTGATCAAAAGGTCCTCAATCCTATAGCACAACTTTCCCTCTGTGCAAATTGAAGGTCCTGGAAATCTTGCCAAACCGGTTTTTCTAGACTCTGCCTTGAACCGAAGGCAAAAGTGAGTTCACTTTCAAGATTAACCCACCAGATCTCCCCCTTATTTGCAAGATTTGACCTCTTCCAGGTAGACTTTGGGGTTCCCTTCAGACCTCCAACCTGGAGCCCATCCATATCCAGGGTGTCTCAAGGGCCCAAAACCAGATATTTAACCTGCTCCACCAACTCAGCTCATGAACGTTGCAAACAAACAGAAAAGGCCCAGGGAAAAATTGAATAATCCTATTATTAAGGAAAGTTAAAGGTGTTGAGTATTTGTTTTATGATCTGTTTGTTCTGATCAAATCTACCTGAGGTCAAGGTGCGCAGGAAAAAGAGACGGGAGGGAAAATGGCCTTGAGGGAAATGAAGAGGAAGTGAAAGCGAAGAAAAAAACCACCTTACCAGAGCATTATTCTCAAAGACGTTTTCCTTGCTCAGGGAAGTGAAATCTCTGAAATAGAAAAAAGCAAAAGCAAAAGTTATAGAGGAAACAAGTAACAACAGGCCAGGATTCCTTGATGGACCATGGTGCCGGCCAGGCCAAACTTTCTCCCTAACCTCACAAGCCAGCTTTTCCACCATCGAAGCATGCAGCATATTCTTAATTTTAGGGTGTTTTCCCCTAACATTCTCCTTGAATCTTCCTTTCCTGGAACTTACATTCCTTATGATGATGGAAGACAAATTTTGTCAATAAAGACGATTAGGGGGCTGGAGGATGAAACATACGATGAACGGTTGCAGGAACCGGGCATGGCTAGTCTAGTGAAGAGAAGGACCAGGGGAGACAGGATAGCAGTCTTCCAATATTTGAGGGGCTGCCACAGAGAGGAGGAGGGGGCCAAGCTATTTTCCAAGGCACCCAAAGGCCAGACAAGGAACAACGGATGGAAGGAAAAAATCCAACCTAGAATTAAGGAGAGATTTCCTGACTGTGAGAACAATTAATCCATTTGCCTCCAGAAGTTGTGGGTGTGTTGACACTGGAGGCTTTTAAGAGATTGGACAGAAATTTGTTCAGAATGGTCTATGGTTTCCTGCTTGAGCATTGGGTTGGACTAGAAGATCTCTAAGGTCCCTTCCAACTCTGTTATTCTGTAAGTCTGAATGTTTTTGAAGTTGAGACACAACTCTGCAGTCTTTGCAACCACATGAAAATTTCTCCTGCAACAGTCATGACTCAGTTCAAATATTTGCAGGAATCTACCTGCCCTTACACGGCTATTTCAAAAAAAAAAAAGATCCAGTGTCAACTTCTAATTAACAATTTCCACATGCCTGCTGAAGGTTTCTAAGATCCAGATCTACCTTCTGGGAAATCTCATCCATCCACAAAGCAATCAGGGGTTTGGAAGCTAATTGTACCCATATTCACAGCTGCCTCAAAGGGGTGCTTTTGAGAGTATCCTAAAACCCGTCATGCAGAGAGAAAACTGAACTAGCTGGCTTTCTCCCTAGCATGAACTGAGTTATTAAAACCACCTGGAACCCAGAAAAAATCCGCCTCCTGTATCATTAAGATCTCCTTGTTGTTAATAGAAGAAAAACTAAAGATCCAACTTCAAAGATTTGGACAATACAAGCTTTTTTGTTTGTTTGTTTGCTGCAACAGCATTCATGCAAATAAAAATTAAACACAGGCTGTGAAGAGGGCAAAAAACAATTCAACAGAATTTAGATCAAATGCCTGCAGGAGGTTTGAACAGTCACATCTCTTGGGTAACAACCAGGAAGATACACCTGGAAGACGTATGAGAAGGAATTTGGAGGGAATTTCCAGTCTCAGTTTTGGCAATGTAAACAAGACACCTAAAGAGACGGGGAATAAACGTTTATATATATATATATATATGAAAGAACGTCTTATGGAATTCTTGGGGCTCAGGATTTTACAGGGGGACCCAGTCCAAATGTGACTAATATTCTGATTTACAACCATAGTCCCAGACTCAGGGCCATTCTGCCAATGCAGAAAGAGTAAGCCAGCTACTCTTTGGAAAGGAGTTGGCACATCATTATTATTATTATGACTTGACAATGAGCCAAGTGGGCCATGAAGTCCTGTTTTAAATCTCACATCTGCCAGAAATTCGCCAGAAAAGAATTTGGAAGATTGACACTGTCGCTCCTTTGGTCTCCTAGAACAGGGGTCTCCAGAACCTTTGCTGGCTGAGGAATTCTGGGAGTTGAAGTCCAAAAGTCTTACAGTTGCCACAGTTAGGAGAGCCCTGTTCTAGAACAACCTCAGCTTGCTCCAGGTAAGGAAAACCAGGAGAACAGACCTGAAGTTCTTGAGCTCCTTCTTCTACTAACCTCAAGTTGCTCCAGGTAAGGAAAACCCAGGAAAGCAAACCCAACATTCTTGAGCTACTTAGGCACATGCCTGTAACTTCCCAACACCCAGGAGCTGATTATGAAATGGTGACACCCCAACGTCCAACAAGTGTTGGCACCACAACATTATCTTCACAACCAGGACTTCTGCTCATCGGAGCTTCAGCCTAGGACAGTGATGACTAATCTTTTCAGCACCAAGTACCAAAGCGCATGCACCCAGAAAATGCAACATGTGCATGCCCTCTGTGCATGTGCCCCACCCCCCTTTGCATGTGCATGCACCCCCAGGCATGCATACACAACTCCCACGCATGCACTCTGCCCCTGAGCAGGCATGCATGCCCCGTCCAAATGTGCGCTGCCCCCTGGGTAGAAATCTGAAGACCAGCTGGCTGGTGGGAGGTGGTGCACACATGCGTGGAGAAGCTGAGCTGGGACGACGGTTCATGTGCCCACAGAGAATGCTGTGTGTGCCATCTCTGGCACGTGTGCCATAGGTTCCCCATCATAGGTTTAGGAGATGTCTGACCTCCAAATCCAGTGTTGCATGGGGCAGCCCAGGGGTGGGATTCTACCAGTTTGCACCTATTCGCTAGAACCGGTTGTTAACATTCTAAGAAGTTCGGAGAACCGGTTGTTAGAAGAAATTACTGGCCTAATCCTGTAAGGGAGGCAGGAAGGAAACATTCTGGTGTTGCTTACAGAAACTGCCTCTCCGTTAATCCTTATTATATTCTTGGCAGGACTAGACTTCCTGTCTCAGGAACTTCTCTGGAGTTTTTTTCCCTTCCTTTGCTGGTATTTTGCTCATGTGGAGGGACCATTCAAAGTTACAATGGCACTGAAAAAAGTGACTTAGGACCATTTTTCACACTTAAGACTGTTGCAGCATCCCCACAGTCATGAGAGGCCAGGCGAGGAGATGCGTGCCTCGATGTGAGTGATGTTGAGTTGGCCATGCCCAGCCAATAACATGACCACCAAGCCATGTCCACCCAGTCACATGACCACCAAGTCATGTCAACTAAGCCACACCCACAGAACTGGTTGTTAAAAAATTTGACTCCCACCCCTGGGGCAGCCCCATTGTGCTGAGACCTGAACCGGATGCTGAAAATTCCGCTCCGGTTTGATGCACAGCTCTCGGGAAGACACGAGGGGAGTGGGCTCCCTCCAGCCATGCTCACCCCAGACATGACAGCGATGAGAGTTTAAGGAGAGGAGGAACTCCCCCCTCCCCACTGATCAGCTCTATTCCTGCCCTCCCTTCTCCCTCGCCTGCTTTGCTCACAAACCCCGTCACATCTAAATGTAAACAGCCAACAGTTGTCAGGCCTGTTAGCGGAAGACATCTAAACATCAGCTGGGAGAGGCAGAGCGTTTCCCTGACAAACCCTTGTTTGTTTTAAACCCGCCTTTCCAAGTGTCATTGCAAACATCTGTTCTGAAATATATGTTTTATTATTATTATTATTATTATTATTATTATTTCAAGACAAAACAAGAAAAAAAGGGGCTTCCCAGTTATTTTTCATTGAGCCAAGACAGATATCCGTGCAGGCAGTGATGGTCTGGAGCATTAAGGACTGGGTGGCCTATCAAGGCAGGGCCGAGAGGTCAAAAACTTCAAGATGGTGCCTGCAAAGCCCATAAAAAGTGGGTGGGACCGTTGTGGCATCCATGTTGAATTTATGGACCTCCTTGGGAGACCCTCCCGAAATCAGGGACAACCACAAAATAACATCAGAAGATCTGAGAAAATTCATTTTTATTCATTTATTCAACTTCTAAAGCCACCCAATCAAGAGACTCTGGGCAGCTGATAATTCTAAAATAATAAAACAATTTAAACATTTTTTTAAAAAATGCTGGTTGCCACCTTTATGCTTTGGTTTCCTCTCGTTTTCCCCCTTTCCCCCTCTCCATCTTCCCATTTCTGTAAGTTACTTTGCTTTTATGGGGCTGAAGACAAGCTAGAAATACTCACCATAGCTGAGCCCAAAATTACATAGAAGGTGCCACATTTGATCAACAGGGCAATGGACTTTCTCCAGAATCATATTCTCAACCCAAATATTATGAATTGCATTTTGAAAAGTATCAGCAAGTCATCACAGTTTAGTTTTCTGCCAACTTTCTAACCTTCCAGAAGTTTCATGGGAGATACATTTTATTTATTTATATATTAAATTTCTTTGCTGCCTATCTTCTATCTAATCCATCCCCACATGCAGAAACCTAGCACATCAAGGGGAAACTTTCTGACAGAATTCTGCTGGGGATTTAATTTCATTTGAATCGATTTAGGCCCTGCCCAAGCCAGAGCCAGCTTTTTTTTTTTTTCCAAAGGTTGTTCTAGATAAGACCCATTCAACCACATCAACTGTGATTAAATGTTATTTTATGGTGTCTGAGTTTAATGATTTCCCCATTGGTGAAATGTTATGTTCTTTTCCTGTAGTTAATGTGTGTTTTTGTGTTTTGGGTCTGGTTTTTTTCTCTTTTCTCTTATTCCTTTTTTGTATGAGAAAGAAAGAAAGAAAGAAAGAAAGAAAGAAAGAAAGAAAGAAAGAAAGAAAGAAAGAAAGAAAGAAAGAAAGAAAGAAAGAAAGAAAGAAA